>PPHD01030534.1:0-10299 GCA_002909625.1 Bambusicola thoracicus | reverse complement strand
CAAAAAAGATCTAACAGAAGATGTAGTAGCTTGAGCTTATAACACAGTCTTAGATTGGTAGCTGGGCAGTAGATCACAATTCAGCAAAACCTGCTGATGTACAGGAGTTATGTCTCTTTCTTAAGCTGAAGTGCATTGCAACAAACTTAGTCACTATATGAGCATCTCCAGTGTGCAGCTGGACCAGGCAGATTCTTTTATGAAACGTGCCTTAAGCCATGTATTGAATTTTAAATGGCCAATGAAAATAAAAAGCTATGAATTGTCACCAGGTATTCCCTTAGATATGTGGTATGATGCATTTTACAGAAGCTCAGATTGTTCCTAACACCGTGTGTTAGGACAACCATGTGGAATGGCTTTGTCTGAAGCGTAGTCTATGAGGCACCCAATCGTTCAAGGCCAGGGAGCTCAATGCAACGATTCCACAATTAATTACCTGACTCTTATCAGGAGCTGAATGAAAACCAGAGCACTCCAAAGAAGGAGAAGCAGGAGTGGCTCTCCAAGCAGAAGGAGAACATCCAGCACTTCCAGGCAGAGGAAGAGGCCAACTTGCTGAGGCGTCAGCGGCAGTACCTGGAGCTGGAGTGTCGCCGCTTCAAGAGGAGGATGCTCCTGGGCCGCCACAACCTGGAGCAGGACCTGGTTCGGGAGGTGAGGGAGCAGGCAGAGGTGGGAGCTGGGACTGTCTGTGTGCAGCGTATCTCACACAGCACTTGCTATCCAACTTCAGCCTTGCTGAGGAGTTCATTACTCCTGGCTGGGTTTTTTTTTTTTTTTTTGCAATAATTTAGAGTAAAATGTTCAAATTAGTGTCCTATTTCATGGGAACTGTCAGATCCAAAAGGTCAACAGATGCAATAATTAGTTCTTTCCAAAAAATGCTGACTGTGAATCCACCTTGAAAAGTGAAATGAGGAAGGAGAATGAGTGGTGGCAGGGAGTTGTCCGCCTGATAAAGGTGTAGGGGCTCTGTGCTCTGTCCTCAACTGCCTCAGAAAGGGAGAAATGCCCTTGTGAGCAAAGTAATGTCACGTTATGAATGTGAATCCCAGAAAACAGGCTGGTAACCCCCTCTGTCGCCCTTTAGGAGTTAAACAAAAGGCAGACCCAGAAGGACCTGGAGCACGCCATGCTGCTGCGTCAGCACGAGTCCATGCAGGAGCTGGAGTTCCGCCATCTCAGCACCATCCAGAAGATGCGCTGTGAGCTGATCCGGCTCCAGCACCAGACCGAGCTCACCAACCAGCTGGAGTACAACAAGCGCCGGGAGCGGGAGCTGAGGCGTAAGCACGTCATGGAGGTGCGGCAGCAGCCCAAGAGCCTGAAGGTACTGCGTGGTGGGGGAGCGCCGGGCGCAGCGGCACTGAAGGGCTGCTGGTGGTGGTGGCGGCGGCACAGCGCAGCCCCGTTCTCGTTTGCAGTGTGTGCAGGTCCAGGGCATGGTGAAGGTCGTTAGTTTGGTCCTGTGTGAACACCTTTATGCTGCGGCTGGTATGTTAGCATGTGTGAGGGACACCAGCCAGCTGCAGCATCCTCAGGGAGCTCCTTGTGCTGACCTTTGCCATGATGTGTTCTCATGGGTTTCTTGCCCAGCTCTTCAAGCTGAAGTGGTTGGCCAGAATTTCAGGGCCTCTGTAATTGAGGTTCGTACTGTTTTTGTTGTAAGCTTCATCCAGAGAAGCACAGTGGTTTATTCTGAAGTGTCTTAGAATGGAGTATGAAGTTTTCGCATAGCTGCTGGTACGTTTCCTTTGAGGAGGAGGCAGGCTTCTCTCCACCCAGTGCT
Source organism: Bambusicola thoracicus (assembly GCA_002909625.1). Taxonomy (NCBI): domain Eukaryota; kingdom Metazoa; phylum Chordata; class Aves; order Galliformes; family Phasianidae; genus Bambusicola; species Bambusicola thoracicus. The sequence continues at coordinate 8,507 of PPHD01030534.1, read as the reverse complement.
CGGCTGTGCCAGTAACAAAATGAGTGTATGGCATACTGAGCATGGGAATTCTTTGTTGTTCTAGATCTTCGTATTTCACATCTGACTTAAGCTGCAGTTGGTGCAAACTATCTTCTTGCAGAGGAAAAAAAAAAAAGCTTGAAAATAGAACTTCAGCAAGAAAAGAATGTGATTTGCCAGTATGAGAATAATATTAAATGGTGAAAACCTGGCTTGTGAGTACAAGGGACCATCTGATCACTGTTGAGAATCTCCAAGGATATAGTGTATAAATAGCGGATGACTTCACAGTGAAGCTGTGCTGCACTCTGAGCTGAATAAAACTGAACCAGCTGCATTAGGTTGATCCTTCTGAGATTAGCATGAATGGGTTCTGCCTCCCCAAGGTGATGCAGTGCAAACACGGGTGGGCAGCGCATCCGTGTTCGCTCCCTGCTGGCAGCAGGGCCAACAGAACCACAGCTCTCTCCAGGCTGCAGAGCTGCCCTCTGCCCTCTGCAGAGCATCCAACCCCGTCCTTTTTCCAGCAAGGACAGGGCTGCGGCGTTTTGGCAGGAGGCATGGAAAGCTTGTGCTGTGCCATGCATGGCTGTGCTGCGATTAGCAGAGGATTTCAGGCTTGAGCTGTCAATCCAGCACCTTGGGTAGAATTGCACAGAATTCGCCCTTCAGTGAATACTGCTCTGTTATTATTTTGAGCGTTTTGATTGTGATGAAAACCCCTCTCGCTGGTGTTTCACAACACCGGGTCAAAATGATCTTGTCAGAAGGCTGCCTGGAAATCTTACCCCTCCCTTCTGTTTCCTGTTGTTGAAGCCTTTGGGTTGGAAGGCTGTAAACAGCCTGGTGGTGTCCAAGTGAAACTTCACAGAATGTGAGGACAAAACAGTTTGCTGACGTTTGCTGTGGTCCTTGGTGGGGACGTGTAAGCACCTGCAGACACTTCCTTGAGGGGAAGGGAGAGAACACCTTAAAGGCCTTCAGGAGGGGAATAACTTACTGTGAACTTAGAAAGGGTAAAAGCGATATTTACCTCTCCATTATATATCTTTTGTTTGAATTAAGTCTGTCTTGTTTTCTGCATCAGTTTGACAAGATGGGCTTGTTGGTTTATACAGCAAAACTTGGTGATGTCTGAACTGGGCTGGTTTTGTTTGGTCCCAGTGGATCTTTCTGTGTAGCTACAGGTGCTGTGTTTATCACCTGCCCTGCTGAGCCCTGAGTGAGTTCCAGCAGCAGTCAGTGCAGGGGCTGACAGGAGACATACACATGTACCTGCAGTGCTGCTTCAGGTCCCAGAGCTCCTCCGGTTTATTCAGGGACAGAAATCTGCTCCTGTGCTCTGTTCCTGCTCCAAGCGCCCTAGGATTTGACTGTGGTGTGAATGGAGCAGACTGTGCTGATGTGGTTGGTTTGATTTGTTTTTGTGCTTTGTTCTGTTTGTCTTACCATGGGGAATGTGACTATCGGTCAGTTCACCACCACCGTTCATCACTCCTGAATTTGTTTTGGTTTAGTTAGAAGTATCCCTGCCAGTCCTCCTGCAGGGAACTCCTTCCTTTTCAGGGCCTCAATGCATTTGGCAGATGCTATCCCTTTCAGGCTGCTCTGGAGGCAGGTAAGGCGGGTGGAAGAAAGGCAGAAAGATTGTATCCAAGGTCGCACAGCTAAGTCATGTTCAGATACTTTGTCCTAGGTGGATGTCCCTCAGCCCCGTGTGCAATAACAAAGTTATGTCTCTGCGCAGTACAGAGATGCAGCAATTGCAAAAGGAAAACTCAGCCTCTGTTGGGACTGGGGAATTGTGTTGTTCACTAGGCAAGCACAACACCAGTGCTGGTGGTGGTATATATCTTCAGGTGTTTAATCTTTCCCACCCATTTTTGAGTATCTTTATGAAAACGAGATTCTTAATGTCAAGAGTTAGAGCACATCCAATCTTCATCAAACTCCCAATGGAAAAAGCACTTCTCTTTTTCCCTGTCCCTTCCCATGCACCAGACCTGCTTCTTTGCATGACATTAAGTGCCATTCATATATACGTGCCATATAAGCGCAGTCACGTGTAAGTATGGCTTTTGGTGCTAATTAATATTAGTCCTGTCCCTCAAGAATTTTTCTTGAAAAGCAACAGCCAGGACTGGATCCAGTCCAGTGCCAAATGTGAGGCTCTTTGTGCGGAGACAGCTGTATTTAGGCTGGAGCTTTGTTATAAAAGTGTCTCTATTGTGATTGTTTTGCACAGTGGCAGTGTCAAAGCAGCTGCAGCAGTAGTCATTGCCTCCTGTATATTTTGCTTCCCTCCTTGCACTGTAGACGTTATTATACATTTGTGGATTCTTGAACTCATATCCTTAATGTAATCCTAAATATCCATTTGAATGGATATTTCTCCCATTTGAAACATGCTGTTTTTTTCTTTGTTTGTGTCCCCTCCATCTTTCCAGTCAAAAGAACTACAGATAAAGAAGCAGTTTCAGGATACATGCAAGATCCAAACCAGACAGTACAAAGCACTGAGAAACCATCTGCTGGAGACCACGCCAAAGAGTGAACATAAAGCTGTCCTCAAACGGCTCAAGGAGGAGCAGACCCGGAAGCTGGCTATCCTGGCTGAGCAGTACGATCACAGCATTAATGAAATGCTCTCTACACAAGCTGTGAGTCGCCTCCGAGGGACCCAGGGTTCCTCAGCCAAATAGGGATGTTTGCATTTTAAGCAGTCTGTATCCTGACAGCAGGCTATCTGCTTCCTTGCTACACATGCCGTACCCAGCACAGTCGTTCCTCTGTATTTAAAATCTGCATTCAAATACAGAGGAAGGAGGTATTATTCCCGTCCAGGCAGGTTGAAGCTGAGGCTTTGGTTGAAGGGATGCAAAGTGATGCATCTGTGTGGCTGAAGGACTGCTTTTGCATGAAGTCTGACAGCATGAATGTCCCTGTTAGAGCATCATTAAATAATACGCAACTTGCTATTTTAAGTCATTTAGATTTTGATTTATCAGTGATACCAACCAAAGCATGTCCCACTGGTGGAAAATGCTCAGTGAGTCATGGAGGAGTTCAGAGGTCTGACTGTAAATCTGCAGTGATGTTAAAAGCGCTCTGAAAGTTCTGATAGCCCTTCTTCAAGGAATGACCATGTGAGCAATGCTTTGAGTCTTTGGTACGACTGAATGTGCAGTTTTCTTTGCACTTCATGCATATTGTGTCCTGCTTATCACTCTGCACAGATTTGACACTGACACAGCAGGGTAGCTGGCCTAATTTATGTGAGGGAAGTTAAAAGTTACGTGTTAAAACCGCTTTTAGATTTATGTCATTTTTTTGCCCTACGTCCTGCATTGGCAGGAATGCAAACTTAAGTCTCCTGCACACAGGAAATTTGTCAATCCAGCTGAACAGAGCAAGAGACCTTTTCTTTGCCTCTAGGAAAAAAAGGAGAGCTGTGAACGTTAGCACCTACAGCAGTCTGTTCTCTGCAGTACGGATCGTGGTTCCTGAGGCACCACTGCTCATCAGCGTCACTTGCATCAGCACTGTGGGCTCACTGTCACCAGTCTTTGTCACTATAGGTTCTCTGTTTGGTGAAACCAAGTACAATAGAGACCAATTGTATTGCTAAGAAAACAAAAGTCCCATCCCATTCTCTCCTTCTCCCTGCAGTCCTCCCCCAGAGTGTCATGAGTGGTTACCCCATAGTGAAACGTCTCTATTGTCTGCCTTTCCCAGCTGCGTTTGGATGAAGCACAGGAAGCAGAGTGCCAGGTTTTGAAGATGCAGCTGCAGCAAGAATTGGAGCTGCTGAATGCATATCAGAGTAAAATCAAGATGCAGGCAGAAGCCCAGCATGACCGGGAGCTGCGTGATCTTGAACAGAGGGTATCCCTCCGTCGGGCCCTCCTTGAGCAGAAGGTAAAAATGGGCATGTGAGCACCCTTAGCACACTCCATCTTTCAGCACTGTACCTATCAAAATGCAGAGAAATTGCTTTTGCCTTGCTGTGTGGATAAATGCAGAGATCATTTGGATATTTGCCTCTCTGGGATAATGGCTCCGTGACACAGACTAAACTTTCTGCCAGCTCAGCTGTCCTCTGTGAGCAGATTCTGGCTTTCTGGCTGGGGCAGAGCTGCTTAAAGCATGCCAGAGCCAGGGAGAGCTTTATCTCTGTGGGCAGAAGGGAAAGCAAATGGTTCTTTCTGTCTCTGAGCTGCAAGGCAACATCCTCAGTTCATAGAGGGCAGGCATAATGACTTACAGTGAAAGTGTTGCTTTTTCTGAAGTTTGCATGGTATTAGCAGTAGGTATCTGGGGAAAAAAATGCAGGGCAAAGTTAAAATGGATGGATTTGTGATTTGAGACGCTATGTTTTCTAGTAACGTGATTTTTTTTTACTGCAGTTCTGCTCTGTTTGTCACTGTGGAGACCAAGCAGCAGTTTCCCCATTAAATACCATGTTATAGAAGGGCTGCTGTCAGCAGCACTGCCCTTAGCAAATGGCTGTAGCCAAGACTCCCAAGCATGGGCAACCTGCTGCTCCCTAGATTTCAACTTGAGTTGGCTATTGCATGTGTTGAGGTGCTCCTTGTTGCAGCATGCTTTTCTATGTGGTGCCCAGATGCATGTGGTTTGTAGAAGTGCATGCACAAACCAGAGGAAGGGTAATGCGGCACTCAGTGAAAGGAAACACGCAGTCAGCCTTCTTGCTGTGAATTTTTCCCCTCCTGATTTGCTCTGAGGGTGCCAGCCGTCACCATTCACACAGCAGTTCTCAGCTTCGATGCTGATCGGCGATTATTAAATTATGGCAATTACTCTGTGGCCTCGAGGTTCCTTGCGCTTCAATCCTCCCAGAGGCCAACAGATGGATGCTTGGCTGGTAGAAGGCCCTGTTGGAATAAAGCTGCTCCACCTCATGGTCAGCAGAGGAATATCTCCAAGAAGGCAGCGCTGTGCTTTGGTCTCCTGCAAGTAGCTGAATCTCTGGAAGGAACTGAACTTGTGCAAACAGGGTTCCTATGTGGCACCCACATGTGGGGTAATTGCTTTTATATCCCATCGCTAGTTCTGCTCCTGTCCCAGCCCTGCTTCTAAGTGTATATGGGGCTGGGTGTGCATTGCCCTCTGGTGGTGTGAACCGAAGGGAGCTCTGGAGGAAGCGTGCCACAGCAAGCCAAGCTCCTTATGTGCTGTATCGGCACTGCCCATGGTGTTGTACTGAGAGCTGAGCCCAAGAAACTTGCATCAATCTCTGACAGTGTTCTTAAGTCTCTCAGTGAAGGTGAGGATCAAAGTCCGTGCATAGAAGGCCCGTGCAAATTGACTGGCAGCAGCAATAGTGATAGGAAGCTTAGCAATAGTACAGTGTAGAGGAGAAAAGGAAGCAATAGCAACAAGACCTAGCATATTTTTTTTTTCTTTTTTGTGCCCCTGTGTACCTTAGAATAGTGAAAGACTGCATGGTCCTTCAGCTTCCGTAGGTGGGAAGCCTTTATTTAGCCATATGTGCAATGCTAATGTGTTGATGCTGATATAATCGTGGACCAATGGTGAGACGGTTGCTGGAATTACAGCAACTTAGTGGCAGCTCAAGGGAAGACACCTGGGTGCAAATGTGGATGCATCTTCCTTTTGAAAGGACATCCTTCACAGGGAAGGGTATTCTGACTTTGTAAGAGTTTGGGGTTGCTAGTGCTCTGGTGCAGGTTGCTCACCGATGTCACCTGGTATTTGTGTGCCTGTGCTAACTGAAGCAGTCTGGCAGCCAGAGCAAGGGCATGTATGTGCACAGGACGAACGTCTGACTTTATGTGCACCAACGCATACACAGCCCGTGGCAAAGTCAGTCCCCAGTGTTCAACAACAAACTAGATTCCAGAAGTTGTCTTGTGCATAGGATTCTGCTTCCGCCTCAGCACCGTGCTCTTTATTTTTGATGGTGCCCATCACCATAGTAACTCAGCAGAGCGTGCATGTCTGACTTGGGCTCAGGGGGGAGTAACCAGCCCCTTCCATGCACAGTTTTTAAGTGCCAGTGTCTGAGGCTCTGTACAAGTTACACCCTGGTGCTGTGTTGTTTGTATTGCAGCAGTACTGAGCTTGTCCCAAGGGGGTCTTTAAAAGGCTTTAGATTTACTCATTTCCTTCGTGTGTGCCTCCAGCACCTCATCTTCAGAGTCCTGTGTCCTGAGGTCGTTTCTAAGTGATGTCATTCTCACGCAGGGTGTCAGGCATGCCTGTCCGTGCAGCTCGGTTGCACAAAGTCCCGTTTGTTTCACTGGCACAAAGACTGAGAGCTGTGTGCAGCCAAACATGCTGGAGAGCTGCAGTTCTGAAAGAGAAGGGGATTCCACTTAGATAAATTGCAGCTTTTTAAAGAGCTAACATTAGAGCAGGCAGCATCTTCCTCTCCTGCCATTTGCAGGCCTGCTGAGTGCTGCGTGGCTTTCAGCAAGAGTAAGCCAGGCTGCTCTGCAGAGAGCCAGTGCCGCTCACCTAGCGGCAAGAAGCAGGCGAGTGGGTAAGGCTGCTTCTGAGAGCCTGAAATGGCTCAGGAGATGACTCACACGGGAGCAGATTGTTTCCTAAACTCCAGATGAAATCGCTTTGCATATTCCCTGACTAAGGCAAGAGGGTGCTTACCAGTACAACGCTCTGCCCAGTGCCTTCAGCACAGACTGAAGTATCTCCTCTTAGCTGCGTCACCGCTGACAGCAGATGCTAGGGAGCTATGCTGAAAGTCTTGGCTACTGCTTTTTACCCTTCTGGACTTCTTCACTGAGGCCAAACGTTGCTTTTTCAGTGCTGGCAAGAAGATAGCAAAGCGATTCTTTGCTTTTCCACCTGGCTGCAAAGACTTCAGTGAGAAAGGCCCTATCTGATGGGTGTTGAGAGGCCACGGCTCCGCATTACCAGCACTCAGAGAGCTGATCCCAGTGCCCCTACCAAAGTACTGTTGGAAACTGATTTGGAACAGTGTTGCAGGGAAGAAATTGGAGTTGCCAGTGTGCGTATCATCTAGCTGATAATCTGCCACAAACATCACTGCCTGCTTTCTTCAGCCACACACGCTGGAGAAGGTAGCAGGGTAACACCACCAATTTAGGAAATGGGTAGATAACAGGTGGTGAATGAGAGCTAAGAAAATCTGACCAATGAACATTGGAGAGGAAACTGAACGTGGGCTAATATGTTGGCTCCTGGAGAAAAGAGCAAATGTCATCACCAGATTCAGCTACAAGCAGTGCAGGTCACATTAAGCAGTGCTGGCAGGTGTTTGTCTCTGTAGATACTGCGCTTGGCTGTATTTAAAGGTGTTTTCCCAGTAGGTTTCTACAGAAGCTGTAGTCTTATAAGATTTGTCTGTGTCAGGTTGTTAGCATCACTGCAAACTTGGGACTCACATCCCTGAAAAGCTCTGTATTCATGAGGGAACAGGGAGTGAGACACTCCAGCTAGCGCTCGCTGTGCTTTGCCATGCACAGGTCCACGGGGCTTATCTGCATTAGGAACGGTCTGTTGGTGGACATGTGAGCTGGATCCCATCTCCTGCAGAAATACGTGGAGAAGACTTGCCATTGGCTTGGTGTTCAGAGTCCTTCAGAAGCTTGAGGCCGTGCCCGTGGAGGAGCCCTGTTGCTACAGACTCTCTTCTTTTTTTCTTCCCAGATTGAGGAGGAGATGCTGGCGTTGCAGAACGAGCGTACCGAACGGATACGAAGCCTGCTGGAGCGTCAAGCTCGCGAGATCGAAGCCTTTGACTCAGAAAGCATGAGGCTAGGTTTTAGTAATATGGTTCTTTCTAATCTCTCCCCCGAGGCGTTCAGCCACAGCTACCCGGGAGCTTCTGGCTGGTCCCACAATCCTACTGGGGGTGCAGGACCTCACTGGGGTCATCCCATGGGTGGCCCACCGCAAGCTTGGGGCCATCCAATGCAAGGTGGACCCCAGCCATGGGGTCACCCCTCGGGGCCCATGCAGGGGGTACCTCGAGGTAGTGCGATAGGGGTCCGCAACAGCCCCCAGGCTCTGAGGCGGACAGCTTCTGGGGGACGGACGGAACAGGGCATGAGCAGGAGCACAAGTGTTACTTCACAAATATCCAATGGTTCACACATGTCTTATACATAACTTAAACAATAACTGAGGGTGGCAATTCCACTGGAGCTGTCTGCCAACAGAAACTGCCTACAGACACCAGCCCAGCAGCCTCCTCAGTGCGGTGCTGACGTGTGGAAGCTGGGTGCACATGGAATATTGTATTCATTTTGTAAAGCATTACGTTTTGTGTTTACTAACTGGGATGTCATAGTATTTGGCTGCAGGGTTTGGGGGAGGGGGGGAGGGGCGGTTTTCTGTTGTTGGTTTTTTTGTTGTTGTTGTTGTTTTGTTTGTTTGTTGGTTTTGTTTTTGTTTTACTTTTTGGAGGGGTCTCGGGAGGGCGTCTGAGAAATATATGCAATTAGTGAGAAGAGTTGGCTGGTGGTCGTCACACTGACAGG
>PPHD01030533.1:0-10299 GCA_002909625.1 Bambusicola thoracicus | reverse complement strand
CAAAGATAAACTTGTTACTTAGATTTTTTTTTTTGTATTAAAGTAGTTTGGCATAAATGTGATTTGCTAGCAAGCTTTTTGACTTAAAATGGAAACTTTTTTTTGTTTCTGCTGCTACCCATTCCTGATGGTGCAAATGTACATATGAGGAAATAATAGACACACAAAGAAAGTGGGGGGAATGGGGCAGGGGGACCGTTAAGGAAATTATTAGATGCCATTCAGATATAGCTGCTAGTTTTTATGACTTTTTTTTTTAACTGCTTATTAAAGAAACAACTACCACACTGAGGAGAAGAATTAGGGCTATTTCAAGCATATTATTTCACTCTTACTTGCCAGTGGGAGACTCGGGGAGGGGGCTGGGGGGTTTACAGTGGCTAGACAGCCCATTAAATTGGTATTAAACAGTTTTCCATATGAAGGAAGTCCCCTTCTGCCAAATATCCAGGAGCAGGGGGATTGATTTCAATGCAAGTACTGCTGGGATGGGGCTAGATAAACTCTGAAAAATTAAGAGGTCGCTGAGGTCAGGGTGCAGGCTTCAGAGCCCGTCTGGCTGGCTTCCTTACGGACTCTTGGAGAGCTGGCACACCAAAGCAGCATGACGTCCTGCATAAACATTTGATCCTCCTGACCAGATTTTTCCATGGTTTTAACTTTCTTAAGGGGGGAGGAAAAAAAAAAACTTAAAAAAAAAAAAAATGGACCAAAGCTGTTTTATATCATTTTTCACCATGCTGAGCCTCAGAAAGATTCCTGTGTTGTCCTAAATAATAGAGAGGGCGAAGGGAGAAAAAGCAGGTTGCCAAACTGCTTATATAGATTTGCAAACTTTCCTCTGGCTCCTAAAATAGCAGCACAATACAACAGAGAGCTCCTCTGGAACTGTTATAGAATGTGCTGCTATCGATTTTTCAGCTGGTTAATCAAATGGAAAAGATAAATAATATAAACCCTGCAAATGCAGAGAGATACAGATGAATACTAAGGGATTGTTTTAAAACCCCAAAACAAAGCACAGTTAAAGGACTGATGAAATCCCCAAAGCAAAGATAACCTAGAAGGTACTGTGTTGGGGATGGGGGGCCAAGAGAGAGCTGCTGGGTTGCAGAGGCAGGTGGCACATGCTGGGGGCATGGACATACCTTTGAGTTGTTTGGCTATGTGTGTGTGGGGCCACGAGCAGCACGTGCAGGTTCAGGGTTGCTGTGGCTGCATGTTGACCCTTGCAGAGGCCCTGGACAGCAGCACATCTCGTGGGACTGCTGAGCACACTGCAGGCACACTGTTTGCAAACCAGCACAGCGAAGGGTAGCGATGTGCTGGCTGCACTGTGTGAGGGTGGGGCTGCAGCCTTGGCTGGATGGATATGTTTCACTTTCCTGGAAGCTGGAGCCAGAAAGAATTACAGATTTGGCTTGTAAACTGTTATTATTAAGAACATCTCTTCTGCCTGGCTTGGCTTTTCTTCACTGAAAAGTAATCTTTCAACTTGAAAATAGTGATCTCAGTTTAGTAAGAACAGGCAAACAGAAAATCTTTGCTGTACAGTCATAAACTTCTCTTTTATCTGCTGGAGTTTTGCGTGGTTATGCCTTAATACAGGCTATAGATTCTGGAAATGGGCTAATGGTGCTCTTCTACTGAGGCTGACCGTGAGAAAGTTCATTAATGATCCTGTGCAGAGCTCAGTGCTAATGGAGGCAGGGATCTGTTGGTGCAGGGCTAAGATGTAGCTCTGCTCATTTCCTTGGGAATTTGTGTGGTGGACCTCTTCTAGCAGATGGTGCTGTAGTAGCGGAGCTTTACTCTAAGATAATTTGGAGCTGTGAAGTAGTCAGTGAGGCAGCTCAGGGGTCTGCATTGTCCATAAGTAGTCATGATGGTTTGCTAAATCTGCTGATTGTTGTGTAAAAGAGATTTGTTTTCTGTTTTAAATCTGGAAACCATTTTCTTGTAAATATAATTGCTGTTTCTGTCAAGCAGTGTTGTTGCCCTCTTGCCAAACTCCATATAACCTTTTTTGGAAGCCCTTAGGAGCCAGATGCTACAGCCCCATGCCTATAATGTGTCCATAGAGCAGTTCCATTCCCATATTGCATGATAAATGATGTGTCACAAGAACATACATGTGCAAGTGGCACAGGGCTGATTCGGTGTGTTCATAGCTTTCATGCACTCAAAATGCACTTCGGAGGTGATAGGTTCACATCCAGAAGTGCATGTGCTTTTAGGGCTGGAAGAAAAATGGAATTTTGGGGATGTTCTTTATTGCATTTGAATAAAGAAGAAGTTGCCACATTACATTTCCATCTGACTATCTCAGATGATTACATCTCAGAACAAAAGAAGAGACTTCCATTGTCACAGAAGACCAATGAGAGTAGCAGGTAGAGGGAGAGCAGGAAAAAATGGCATGGCAACATGCAACCAGAAAAGATTTAGTGTGTTATATTAAGGGCTGAAAGTAATTCAGGGAGATGAGAGCCTCTGCAGCATGGGGGCATGTGGGGGGAAGAATAGAGCTTAGGAAGGGAGCAGTGGAGACCACAGAAATGGCTGTAGTCCATTTTTATTTTAACCGCTCACAGGAAGGTGATGAGTCAACTCTTCCAGAGCTCTTTGATTTATTAGTGAGGTGAGTTTCCTGCTACGGAAATTAGAGCCAGAAGAACTGCCAAAAAGGGAGGAAGAGTGTGCGCAGATGTCTCTGTGAGCTCTGCTAGAGGAGGAGGCAATCCCTTTGGCTGGGGAGAGGAACATAGCAGAGGCACATAAGTCAGAGCAGAGTTACGTTTGCCCTCAGGTGAAAAATATAAAAATGTTGTCAATTTCAGATGCAAAAATGAACTTCAGTGAATGACAAGGTCTGACTTTTATTTTTATGGATTGGTGAGTGCAGAAATTTTCAGTCTTGAAGCTATAATGCTCCGGTAGGTCACTGGGAGGTCATCTGTCCAATAAGTCACAGAGCTATGTTAATTTGTTCCACATTGGGCTTGAAGTCTACAGTGAGGTGAAAGAGAACTTTATGGAAAGTTCTTTTCTGAAGTAAAACTCAGATTTTCTGGTCCTGTCGTTTGCCTGATCCTTCTGGACCTGACCAGCAGCCCTGACAGAGAGCTTGGGAATCTTCTGGTAATAAGATGTGGAAATGCATAATATTATTTTGGAACGGGCTGCCCAGGGAAGTGCTGCAGTCACTGTCCCTGGAGGTGCTGAACAAACATGTAGATGTGGTACTTAAGGACATGGTCTAGTGGTGGGTGGATGTTTGGACTAGATGGTCCTAGATTCTTTCCATGGCACTGGGCACTAGCAGGAAACAGGATAAAGCTCTGTTTAAAACACTGGAGTAATTCTGTGGCTGTAAATAACTTTGCAAATGGAGTCCATGTTCACTCACCTTGTCAAGCGTCTTTTCCAGCTGTAGAAATTACCAACACCTGAAGCTGGTGTTCACAGAAAACCGACAGCTGGTTAAATGTTTGTTTAGGCTTGACTGGGGTTAGAACTGGTGCTGTGTGTTCCCATATTATGGTTTCCACTCAGGGCGTTGCAGATCAGACCACGTTACTGGCCAGGCACTATTCATACTCATTAGCTTAGCTAAAACATTGATCGTTATCGTATTAATATTTATGATGTGGATTTGTTTTATATTTTTTCAATTTCTTTTACCTCATTAATAACTTCTGAATTTCTTGCTAGCTTTAGTTTGAAACCAAGTTAATTATTTCAACTTCCAACGATGATTATTCAGCACTGAGTAAACAACTTCGGCAATACAATTGCTCACATTCCTCTGTTATAACACTCTGCCCCTATTTTATCGTTTATGGAATTGCTTTCTAATCCTTTTCATGGGGTATTTTTTAAATAGCTTTTCTTATATAGTAGATAATAGATAATAACGTTTGTTGTTAAAATGAAAGTAAAAACCAATTAAATCTGCCTTATTGTACTTACAAAAGATTGATGTGTGTAAAGTCTAACAGCTTATTTGGGGATTTTAATCTAAGGGTGCCCTGCAATAACATTCTGTTGTGTTCTGGGAACCAGCCGTAATAGAGAAGCCACTGCCTGAAGAGATGCTGAGCTAAATTAAAGTATTTTGTGCCGGTATTCTAGCATCTGCTTCATACATTAATCTCCAGAAAATGCTTGAAAATGCCCTAAAGTAGCAGCCATTTCTTTGTTTAAGTTTGAAAGCATTTTGTATCTGTTCTCATTAATACTGTCGTTTTGACAATTCACAGTTCAGTAAATGAATTGAACAGAAACTTCTGCAAACCAAGAACAGACTGCAGTTTTCCCATTTCCGTCTCCATTTTATTTTTGCTGTTTGTAAAGGTTTACATTCAAGCTCTAGGGACCTCGGTTTTACTATGCTTGTTTCAACATGTGCTCTCTGCTAGGAGGAATCAAACTAGTCAAAATTAAATGAATACTGCAAAGATTGAAATACTATAATGTCTGAATGATTGAGGATTTCTTGACCTACCTTAGTCTTTCTCATGAATTATATTTGCATCTATGGGACTGTAAGTGTATACTTGCTCTGAAAGGTGCATTCTGAAAACGCTTTATTTTCATTGTGAAGTCTCATTTTTCTCCTCCTCTTATAAAATTTCCACTCACCCAGCCCAGGATTGAAAACAATGCCATGTGATTTACAATTGTGTATGACATAAAGAGTTGAAGCTGTAAGAGCAGCAAGTAGTAAACAAACAGTCTGTAGGCAGTAATACATTTGAATACAGTATTTTTATGCATGAATAATCCATGAGTTTATTAAAAAAGCAGTCTGTTTACAGATAATGTAGGAATGGAAGCAGGGTATTATTCATGAAATAAGTTACCATCTCCAGCTTCAAAAATAATCGCGTGAAATGAAGTAAAATAAATAATAAGAAATAGCTGTGACGTACAGACTTCCCAAACTTAGCAGTGCTATTTCAGAAAATGAAATGTATATTCATTAGGAGCAGGGCTGCAAATAGCGTGCATCTCTGGGGGTGTGCTGTCCAAGCTGCTGCTCTGTGCCACGCACCCATGTTGCAGGTGAACAAACACCCCTGAGCACCCTCCTGCACCTGCAGCAGGGCTGGTTGGGAAGGTGATTGCTTCCAGCTGCTTGTTCCATCTTCTGCTGGAGCATTATTCCCCTTTTAGAGCTGGGAAAATGATATTTAAATTGGTGTAGGAGGTTGCGTACATCTCACTGTCTCTGCCCCAGTGAGTAAGTTTTGTTGCGCCAAGTAAATCCTCTCTAAGAGGAAAGGGAGGGATGTGTGCATCCTAATGCATGGAGATCCTCTTGGAGTCTCCAGGCAATCAGGGCAGAGAAGACCTTCTGCTGTACAGGAGAGACCAGCACCTACTTGCAAATCTGGCCTGAAAGAATACCTATCCAGAAGTTACGGTTATGACATTTTGGAGTGTTTCACTGTTTTCTTCAGCTAAAGACATTTATTGAATTCAAACCAAATTATATCCATAGGTTTTGGCTGATTTGAAAATGATTTTTATAGCTGGGAAGCTCATTTCCTTTTCCAAACCAAAAAACGTCCATCAACTCCTTTCCCATCTGAGCTCTTTTCTGCTTCTGATTCAAGTAACTTTTATGATTAGTAACACGCCCCCCTAAATGACTCTCACCTCAGTTCTCACATACTTAAAAACTATGCTTAGAAAAAGGGGCTCTGTCAGGATAAATTATTATCTTATGGTGCTTTCAGTGAGAAAAATCCTTCATTGGTGTTAGGTAGAAATAATAAAAGCTAGTTTTGAATTGCTTAGAAAGGCAATAATTTGAAATGACAAATCAGAAAATAATTGTGAAGAGGAAATAACAAAGGGATTAGGAGAGTGTGGTAGTGCTTCAGCCTGATGCTCCTAAGATGTATTTAATTAGGAGCCAATAAAGTAGGGTTTAAATGTACATAAAGCAAACACAGTAGAAACTTGTGAATTTGCACTCTAATAATTTGCAGATTTTATAATTCATGGAGGGGAAAAAAGCTTCCTTCTTCCTTGCAGCAGTGGTTTAAACCAGAGGCGGTAGTGAACTGGGCCTACCATTAACACTGAGTTTCTCTGGCACATATACCAGATGAAAGTGACTAGTGTGTACGACTATTATAAGGGATTAACCACTGAATCATATTGATAAAAATGAAGTCCAACTGACAGTGCTTTGTATTCTGCTCCTTCAGGTAGCATCCAGTGCAACTCCAAGATTTTCACAGGTTTAGAGGCAAAGGAACTGAGGATAAACTTTCAGGTTAATGTGGTGGAACCCCTATAGATCAGTTCCTGTCCCATTGGTAGTAGTTGTCCATACCCCTAAAAAAGTCTGATTTCCTGGCCTGCTCTGATTTGAGCAATAAATCTAGATCATGTTCAGTAACGCAGTTTTATTCTCTCTTTCTTTGGGCTTATTTACATAGAAGATGAATCAAATTCAATACTACTGTGTGATGCTAAAATTAATATTTGACTATCGTTTTTCAGGCACTTCCAACCTGTTCTCGTGCTATGATCAATATTTTCTGCTATTTTCTGTCTATCCAGCTGTATGTGGAAATCTGGAGCAAGGGTTATTGAGCCAAATTTCATTATCTGCCAGGTAATTACAGCCCTCATAATCTTCAGCTGGGAGTCACCCATGTGGAGACATGGGCAGAGTAGGACCCATCCATATTTGTTCTTCTCTGGTGTATTTGTTTAACCAAACATACTTATCAGCAGCTTTCATTTTGCAGCTAGAAGGCCTGTAGCAAGGTGGAGAAGCTGGCATTTGCATTGAGATTCCAATTAAGTTGAAATTAGCATGAACCTCTGTTCAGTAGCTGATGTTTAATGTATGGCAGATGAAATGGTACTTTGATAAACGGACTCCAAGGATTGTTATGACATTTCTCGTCTGCATCCTACTACGTGATTAGACTGCCATAGTGCTGCGTGATTAATAGAGTTCGTTCTATCTGCACTGAACCTTTCTGGCACAGGAATCTCTTAGAAACAGTGTACCTTAGAAATGCTTGCATTGCATCCTATTGTCAAAATCCAACCAGCCAAGGAGGTTCATCAGCCATGCCATGTGTTGCAGGGGTTGGCTGACTCCAGACCCTTCATTAAAAAAAAAAAGAGGTTTTTCAGTATCATTTTTTGAGGAAATGTGGGTTGCTATATTTCCATTACATCCACAGCACTGAGGATCTCGCAAGAAATCAATACACCCCGGTGATTTAAATGCTTCTCTTTTAGATGGTCTGTGTTTCTAAAACATATCTCATGTCAGACATTTGCCAAGGCCCATTTAAGCAGAAATTGGCTTGCTTGTGTAGTGGGAACATTTTCCCCCAGAACAAAAGGGATCAGTTCATCTTGTCAAGAAGTTTTGTTGTTACTTGGGTTGCAAATGGTGCTGTTTCTCTTCACCACCTTGCTTTTCTCATTCTTCCCATCACTTGCAGGGAAGTACGCTCGGGGAGCAGCGAGCTGTTGACAATGCAGAGGGGCCCTGAGAAAGGCCTTAACAGCACAAACCAAGCATTAGGAAGGGACTGTAATGTTCCCTGGCTGAGAGAAGATTCATTTTATTTAACTGCCAATCCATGTGGTAAATACTATTGCTTCCATTTTCAACACTTGGCACAGGTGAAGCTTCCCCATCCCATGGTGCTTGAGCCATGGGCATTCAGCCTTCCCCTACTGCTGGGGGGCAGGTGCTACAGCTCGGAGCGCTGCTCTGTAAGGGCAGGCCACGTGGGCAGCAATTTTCCAGTGCTGGAGCCACCTTTGGGCTTTAATTTTAAAGCATGGCTGACAAGGTGATTTATCTTTCATGCATTTTTTACTTGTGTAGTTGTTCAGCCAATTTTTTCTTTAT
This sequence comes from Bambusicola thoracicus, assembly GCA_002909625.1. Taxonomy (NCBI): domain Eukaryota; kingdom Metazoa; phylum Chordata; class Aves; order Galliformes; family Phasianidae; genus Bambusicola; species Bambusicola thoracicus. The sequence goes on along the minus strand of PPHD01030533.1, from coordinate 2,399 downwards.
TGCAAGTTATAATGTAATTGGTGTATCTCTGGAAAAAAAAAGTTTTGATTTTTCTCACAGCAGTCACAATCTTTTTTTCAGTCTATTTTTAACCATTTTAAAGTTGTATTTTCTCACTGGTAACTACCAGTTATTTAAGAGTTATGGTTTTTGTTCTTTTGCATGTAACTTTTTCCCCAAGGATTAAACTTGAAATAAATTACTTCATATTGTTACTCATTACATGTATTCATAGGTCTGATTCCCTGATGTGGGTTTTTCAAATGTTAGTAACTAAAATGGCAGAAGCACTTTTAACACTGAAGGTTGAAAGGGTGTTGGTGGGCACTTGGCTTTAGATGCAGGTTTGGCAGGTGAAAATCAAAGTTAGAATGGCTGGTTTGATGTTATTTGATAATTTTAACTTCACTGAACTTACAGGTCTGCTTCAATGGAAAAATGGATTATGGAGAAGTTGGCCACAAATTATTGGCACGTATCTCTAAAATGGGAATATGTCAGATGAGAAGTTCTTCAGAGAGATGCGATGGCTGATGTCAAATCCTGCTTGCCCATTTTCCATGACCGTAAGCTGAGAGTTGTTACTGTCGTTGTAGCAGCTGAAATGACTCTTCCTATCATCTGATGTCTTTGGGCTTTGTCTGTACTCACTCTGAAGCTCATTCCTTATGCTGATGAATGTCTTCCTTTAGATGGCTCTGAAGCTCACTCCCATCTTGAATGTCCTTCCCTGCTTCTCTGATGCTGTTACCTTGTGAGTGATTTCTCATAATTCTTGTGAAGACACGTTGCATTTTCTGTGCTGCCAGATGCAGTCCTCTGAGCCTTAGCAGGTTGAGGGCAGCCAGACACAGTTTTGCAGCTGCCTTGTGAAAATCCCAGTGGCTGAGACCTCAGTGCTGTTAGGATGTACACATATGTCCAAATTTTTGGAATTCTTACAGGGAGGGCCTAACCCGAGCCCCAAAATGTTCCCAAACTCCTGCAGTAGGTGCACCCTGCCTGCCTAACATGCATGCACTGTAGTACTCTTACGTCGTCTTTTTCTTCAGTTCAGATTCCCTAGCACATATGAGAATGAGAGGCAAAAAAAAAAAAAGTTCTAAGTCATTTTATACTCATGTAAATACAGGCCAAACTTCATCTTAGGATAAAAACTGCTCAAATGTGTTTCTGGATATTTGAGAACTTTTTTTGGGTATGAAGTGCTGACTCTTGGATCCCCTCTTGCACCAACAGCCAGCTGAGGATGAAGACAGGCTGAGAGCTGGGGCTGTGCAGCCTGGAGGAGAGGAGGCTCTGGGGAGACCTGAGAGCGGCCTCTCAGTACCTAAAGGGGCTGTAAGAAAGAGGGGACAGATGCTTTATCAGGGTCTGTTGTGATAGGACGAGGGAAATGGTTTCAAACTAAAAGAGGGGAGATTTAGACTGGATGTAAGGAAAATGTTCTGCAATCAGGGCAGTGAAGCACTGGCACAGGTTGCCCAGAGAGGTGGTGGGTGCCCCATCCCTGCAGACACTCCAGGTCAGGCTGGACGGGGCTCTGAGCACCTGATCAGCTGTAGGTGCCCCATTCAATGCAGGGGAGTTGGACCAGATGGCCTTTAAGGGTCCCTTCCAACTCAAACAATTCTATGATTCTGTGATTACTGATCTAGTGTCGTGACATGTCATGCAATGGTTTCTACAGCCCTGGAGTATTCTCCCAGAGGAGCTGGAGTTTTGCTCTGTTGGACTGGTTTAAAGGAGCTGCTTTCCGTTAGCGAGGAACAGTTGTCTCTCACAGCAGATGTTTGCACTCTTGTCTTAGAACTGCATGAATTCACATCTGAGCCTTATCCTGACAAAGTACTTTTCTGCAGGGTCCTTTTGCTTTATGTGATTTACCAGCACGTGTGCCGATGCTGAGTGGTCTGCACAAAGGATAGACCCAGTCAGTACCCACACCTGTGGGATCTCAGGCAAATGATGGACACGTCTATTTCCAGAAAACTTCTAATCAGACTATGAATAATACGAAGTGTATCAAGAATGTTTGATGTAGCAGATATCCACTTTCATTGGAGCTGGAAGTTAGGACTTCTTAGGTTCCATCTCTGGAACAGTAGAGGTGAAGCCTACTGTATTCCTCTGGGGGAGTTATTCTGCTTGGTGCCGCTGTTTGTGCTTTTGCTCTTAGCCTTTATTTTTATATTTTCTGAGTCATTCTTCCAAAAGGTAGGGGTTTTTTTGTTTGTTAGAGGCTTATAATTATTATTATTATTAATACTTAGCCAAGGCAAATTTTCCGTTGTCTCTGGAATGAGTGTATGATGCGCCTGTCTTCAGCTGGGATATGGCTCTTCCATACTCCACTCCTACTCTCATCCTAGTGTCTAACTAGGAACATAAATGTCTAT
>PPHD01030532.1:0-10300 GCA_002909625.1 Bambusicola thoracicus | reverse complement strand
GCCAACCACCAGACCAGGCTGCCCAGAGCCACATCCAGCCTGGCCTTCAATGCCTGCAGGGATGGGGCATCCACAGCCTCCTTGGGCAACCTGTTCCAGTGCGTCACCACCCTCTGTGTGGAAAACTTCCTCCTAATATCTAACCTAAACCTCCCCTGTCTCAGCGGAGAATTCTCTGTTCCTGTAAGAACTATAACAGCTGGTAGCTATGCAGACCACACACGCTTATTCATTCATAGCGTCTCTTTTTCTTTAATACATTTGTAATAGGGTGTTACATTTTTCCACAGGCAGGGAAACAAAAGTGAAAGAAAGATCACAGTTATTCAAGGGTAACAAGAATGTGGGCTGCTACCATGATAAAATACTTCAGTGGTGCTGATGCAGGAGTTCAGTTGAACACACTTCAGAGTGCTGCCGTGTTCTCACAGTGTGGCATTTGGCCTTGCGTACCCAAGACTCAAAAGGTTAATCCCCAAAGAGAGGCACAAAAAAGGGCTGGGCTTTGGAGCGACAGATGAGAAGTTCCACGTCTCAGCTCTACTGGAGCTGCTTTTCGTGGCACTCAGGGCTAAGCCTGTAAATCACAGAATAGAAGGTGGTAGAAACTTCTTGAGGCATTCAGATCTTGCTCTTGGCTCTGGGTCTGGCCGTCCGTCTTTTGATTTCAGACTCCATTAGCATGCATACAATGTTAACTAATGTTAGCTCTGGGCAACCTGCTGTAGCTGTGGCGTGCCTGTTCGTTTCAGGTGAGTTGGACTAAGATGGCCTTCAGAGGTCCCTTCTCAGTGCTTGCTCTGTAAGATGATATATTTGAGCACTTCTAAATTACAAAAAAAAAAATAAAAAGGATGGCCTGAATTCTTACTGTTTGATCACAGCTATTGTAATATGTTAGCTGATGCCTCTTCATTACTGCCAGTGTTACTATTGACACGATGAATGTCTCAAATGCAGAACAAGTTTGTATTCCATAGACAAGTTTTGAGTGAATGTTCAGTTGATAGAGAATACAACGTGACGTTGCCAGAAGTCATGCTCCGTTTGCTACGGGATCTTGCGCATTCTCTACAAACATAAGAACAGTTCCAATCTGCACGGCTCACCCAAGTTTTCCTGCGATCACACTCATTCTGTAGGAGCTGTATTTATGCCTCTTCCCATTGCTCACAATTGCTCAGGCATTAATCTGTTCATATAGCCGCAGAAGCATCAAGCAGACAGCCAAAGGCTTAGCTTTTAACATGCCAGCGTGGAGCGACCCACAGTAAGGTCACGCTGCTCACACTGGCTCCCGTCTCAGGTCAGGAGAGGTCTCTGGTAGCCAGTTTTGGAAGCTGGCACAAACTCGCTCTGTCATGTGCTACTTGGGGAAAAGTTCAAACATTCAAATCTGGGCTCAAAACACGGGCAGCAGGAGCTGAGATGCAGCTCTTAAAGAGAACGTTTGGTGTATATTCCTACCTGTCCCACAGAGCTCCTGACTGCCCTTCGAAGACCATTACCTTTTGAAGTTGATGTTTGGAAGCGCCTCTTCAAGTACGAAGGAAGCTGGGGAGTGGGATGAAGAGTACCTAAGAGTACCTATGTCTGGAAGCGTGGGGTTCGGTGGTGGCAATCATTCAGCATGTGTTTCAGAAGATTCCGAAGCAGAAACACTCTGGAGCCCAGATGGACCAATGCATTACTATGGATCAAAGTGGGCAGTCTGTCACGAACATATCAAAGTGACTTCTGTTACGTCTTGTCACCTTTGACTGCTCAACCCAATGGCCACGGCCAACTTAGAATCAACAGAGCAAATCTACAGGCTACGTTTGAACCTACGCCTCTGTATTCACAATGCAGTACTCAGCACTGGTGTAACAGCATGTCTTGGGGTGAAATGTACACTACTGAGAGTCAGCTGCTCTAAAAACTCAGCTCAGTCTCATACAGCAGCAGCTTAAGAGTGCAATACCTTACCATCTTACCATCGCCATTTCTAACCTAATATTTGAAGATGTGAGCTTAGAGCCTTGGTTTGGGATGAGGAGTTGTTAGCATCCTGACAGAAGTCTTTTTTCTGCTTTCACCTCCAAAACTTCTGCCCCGAGAACATCATAGGATAATAATCAGCCCCTCACTGGTGCTATCAGATGAAATCAAAGCTCTGGCTTTCCTGGCACTCTCACAGTAAACTCCTCATAAGGCTGAGAGAGGTCGGTCAAAACTTGGAGGCAAACCCAGGCTTACTTAATGAGCCTATTGTTCATTAATAGTGACACTGCCAGTTGTTGCAGTGCATTTGAAGTCAGTGAAATGGGAAAGTAAAGGAGGAAGCAGCCAGTGATAATGAGAAGGTTGAGGGCCTGATCCCAGCACCGCTGGTCAGCAAACACCTCCAAACTGGGAGATGTGCTCTGGGGTTACTGAAACCATTGGGAGAGTGCACTGGATGGGAGGAACAACGTGGACTATCCAAACAGTTGTTTCCCAGAGCACTGATGTGTTCTGCGGCGCATTTAGGAGGATCAGGAAGGAAAGGGGCTGTTCAGCTGAGCTTTCCCAGTAAGCTTATTTTAACCAAAAATGTTGTTCACAGGAATGTAAAAATGCTCTCATTGTTTCTAATGCAGAACAGCAAAAGAAAAGTCCGTGGCGCAGACAGAACGATTTGGATTGTGAGAGTCCCAGCTTCGACCTCTCCACCACAAGTAGTGCTATGTTTGTCACGGCGTGCCAAGTATTCCTTTGCTAATGCTGTCCTCCTGCACTACGTAAAGGATGTTTATAAGGTCCAGCTGCTAGGTTTTAGCGCTGTTAGTCGGGACCAAGGCACTGCTGCAGAAGCTACAATGGTCTGAGTAAAAGCTCTGAACCATTTCTGGGCAGGTATCCAGAAGCCAATGTCTGGCTAAGCTCGTAGGGCTTTTCAGACACAACCAACCCTGATACCTGATGCCCTTTGAATTCAGAGGTGTTAACATTGAGATTAAAAAGGCTGGTAGAAAAGCAAGTGCTGGCATGATTGACACAGGCAGCGGGTAAAGGAAGATCTTTGCTGATTAAAGACTTGCGGGGCTAATGGAATGAGCTCTGCTCAGATGAACCCAATGGAGATGCAGGAGCCTGTGTCCCATTGTGACTTTTGGTCATGAAGTCTTTAACCAGGCCATGTAAATGCCTGTACTCAGAGCCAGCCGGTATAGAGAGAGTAAGGTCACCTATGTGGTATACCTCATCGCTGTCTCTTTGCTAGAGCTCCTCTTCCAGAGGCTGTGCACATACTGACCAAAAGCCATCTTGTGGGATTTCCCCGCTCCTGGAACTGCTTCCATGCTCAGAGGCATTGGAGATACAGAGCACTCTAACCTCCACAATGCAGTGTTACAATGTCTGCAGTGACCATCAGCATAGAAAAAGTGCTGTCAACTGCGTATTACTGGAAAACAGCTGGAAAAAGGTATTGCATAGGCTGTGCATTTACCAAAACTTCATTCACAGCAGAGCAAATGAATGACGTCACTAATGATTATGCAAGTTCACAAGGACAAAGGAAACTCTCCAGTGGTGACAAAATGACTGCATAAACCCAGGCTGGATGTGGCTCTGGGCAGCATGGTGTAGTGGTTGGCGACCCTTCACATAGCAGGGGGGTTGAAACTTGATGATCGTTGTGGTCCAGCAGAAAGGAGCTGGCTGTGGGACAAAGCCACGGTGAGGCTGTGTGACCAGAGGCACACGGGGCACAATGAGGCACGTGAAGAGATGCTGAGCACCAAAGCCGGCTGCTGATACGGCCCTGATGTCAGGCTTGAGGCAGCTCGCCAAGATCAGCCCGTTGGCTGTCGATAAAAGCATTACGTTATCTCCTAACGTGAACTGGGTTTGAAACTACACGGAAAGAGGTTATCTCAGAGGATCCGTCCGAAAGGGACCAAAAGCAACGCAGCACAGCTGAATTCCTCATGATTCAGAAATACCGGGTGCAGTAGGAGGGGGTACTAAGGGAATGCAATCAGGCGCAAGCTGCGGTGTGTGAACTGGAACCAGCTACACCAGGGATCATAAAAACCAGCTGCCTGCGGAAGGAGCCGACTGCAAAACCCAGGGACAAGTTAAGGTCAAGCTGGAGCTGAACTCCTCCTTCCAAGGAGGCTGTAGGCTGGGAACCCGGGCAGGATCACCTCCCTCGCCCTGCTGGCCACGCTCTCCCCTTCCAGCCGCGGATCTCCCGCACTTCGCCGCCTTCAGTTCCTCACACGACGGCGCGGTGGCCGCAGCCTCCCTTCGTGGCCCCTTTAACTCCGGCTCCCCACAGCTTCTCCCCCCTCACAGCGGGCCGCCGGGGGCGCGGCTGCGCGTTGAAGCCGCCGCGCGGCGGTGTGAGGCGGGGCCGTAGGAGCGGCAGTGCGGGCTGCGCGCGGCTGTCGCTGCTGAGTGGCGCGGAGGTCGCCGGCGCTTCAGCTGGCGGGCGGGCTGTCAGCAGCACGCTGTTCCTCGGTGGCTTCGCCGAGCTCGGCGATGTGTTGCAGGCATCTCGCCGGCTAAAGGCGGTCGGATTTACTTGTGGCTTTCGGAAAGCGAGCATGGAAGAAGTTTGCTGCTGACCCTTTGGGTGTCGTCTCCGCGTTCCTGTCGAGGTTCGGGTACCGGCGGCGCGCTTAGCGCGGCCGTTTTACACCGGAAAGCTGAAGGCGTCCGTTCATTTCACGTCTGGAATCGGCTTGCAGGTACTTTCCCATTCGTGCGTCTGATGTGGATTTCTTGAAGCCGTTTCCTGTCAGCGGAGAGAAGGAACTTTGAGTAAGAAGCAAAGCGGGAACTCAGCGCATCGGCTGAGGTAGAAGGGCAGAGCAGCTCTGTGGGGTTGTTGGTTTGTTTGGGTTGGGATGTGTTCTGCCAGCCTGCTCTCTTCCTGTAAGAACAGAAAGCTGGAAGGGGGATGCAGGGCAGGAGTGAGGGGAAGGGCACGTGGAGGAGCTTCTGTGAAGCGGCAGGAGATGTGGTGTGCGCCCTGCACAAGCACAGACCTTGGCAGCAACACGCGGCCTTAACTACAAGGTTAAGGTTGGGGTACGGCAAGGGAGCAGTGCTGTGAAGCTTCTGCATTAGGGTATCCTATGTGTGTATCAAAACTAAAGCTAATATTAGTACCTCTGTCTGCATATAAGCCTCTGTTTGGCAGTACTTGCCCACTTCTGTACCACATTAGTGCACCAGTGTTGCACAGAAGCTCGGCAGGGTGAAATGCAGTGCATGCAGACGCACAGGCAGATTTTGGATTGCTATCATCACTGTGGTGGCTGTTGGGGATGAAACATGTCTGGCTGTGTGCTGGGCTGGGGAGGGGGTTAAGTGGTAAACTGTAGTTCTGTCTATGAAGTCCCCAAAGGAAAAGCGGCGTTCTGTGGTGATAAGGGGGAAACTGAGCTTGGGTTTGTTTCCGTTAATTAAGTATTGATTAGCCATTAATCATTGTAGGGCAGAGAGGCACGTGAGGAGCCTAGAGCTGGCTGTGTGCTCTCTGGCACCGTGTGCTGCGTGTGAGGCTCAGCTGCTTTCCTGGTAAAGTCTGTGCCAGTGGTTCCTCATCTGACCTGCGTTAGTTTTGGCAGGATAAGGGGTGACCTTATGTGCCCTTGGTTTTATTTTCACACTTGGGGTGTTCTGTACCGTCCTAAAGGTTATGCTGGATTGCTCTGGGCTCATTGGCAGAGTATTTGGACTTCACTGCTTTGAGTTCCTTTGTATTGTGTTTTGTCAGAGGACTGAAGACCCGGGTACCTTCCTCATGAAATAAATAGGAAATAAGGAAAGTTAGGGCTGCAGTCACTATTCATCAAGCGTGCAAGTGTCTGCAGCTTCTTCAGGCTTCACTCGTATGCTGGGTTAACAGTCCTTCCAGAGGCAGGAAGTGACCAAAGCTGGTTAATCTTTACAACGGCCAGTGCTAAATACTTGGCTTCTTGGGACTGTTTTCCAGCTGGGCCACACAGATGAGTAAACAAAGAGGGAAAGGAAGTGTTGAGGGAAGAGCTTTCAAATTCAATTATTCCACGGAATTAATTGACAAAGGGTGCTGTAGAGTCGAGGTTTAGGAGGATCTTATAGGAAATGGGCGTAGGAAGTCTTCATGTTACAAGGAAGAGAAAATAGGAGCTGTGGAGACACCTGCTGGTTTGGGGGAGGACAGGCTTCTCTGGGCTGGGCCAGGCTGGTTTTACAGCCTTCAGCTCTTTCCTCAGAAGACTGGATGACTTGAGCACCTTGCAAAGCATATACCATAGTTTATTAGGGTTTGTGGTCACTTCAGCAAATTCTTTTCATTGATGTCTAAGTTAGAGCAGGCTTTTGACTGTAAAAGGCCTTACATGTGCTTGAGAGGCAGTCTTTCTCCTCTTTCATGATGAAGATAGTGGTTGCCCCAGTATGTAGCAGAAGGATGGGCTGGAACCCAGGTGTGTTTGTTCAGTATTCTTGCCTTTCTTAGGATTGTCAAAGGCATAAAATGGTTTAACCCTTCACTGTTTGGTAGGTCCATTTTAAATAAAATCACCATATATATTTGTGTAATACCAGTTTTATTTGTAGAAGCTTTAAATCCTCTCTTTCTTTCACAGAAAGAAGAGCTGATTATGTCAGCACTGAGCTGGAAGCCCTTTCTCTATGGAGGCTTAGCATCAATCACTGCAGAATGTGGTAAGCGCTTCTGTAACTCTTTGTGATTCCTTTTCTTTTCAGGAGTATTTTTGCATACCATGGTATTAAATGAAGTCTGGTGTTTCTTATGTCGTGTTCTTTGTCTCCTGTGTTTAGGTGAGTGCTTGCTTAGCATTTGTTTTTCTTTTTTCTTCAAGGTACTTTCCCAATTGACCTGACTAAAACACGTCTACAGGTTCAAGGTCAAGTTAATGATGCCAAATATAAAGAGATCCGCTACCGTGGAATGATGCATGCCCTGGTCAGAATATTCAGAGAAGAAGGATTGAAAGCCTTATACTCTGGGTAATACAAATTGAGTTGCAGTAGTATCTTCTGACTGATCTATTGATGGGTATAAACCCACAGTGGTTAGACTCTTGGGTTTCAGGTTGATAAGGTATTTGGAGGAGATGTACTGTTCTTCTCAGTCTGCAATTTGAAGGCCTGAGCTTAATTACTTCAGGCTGTGCTCTCAACAAAACAAAACCCCCACCTTGTTTTTGTCTCCAGTGGGATTAAAGTATAGATTTAAATGAACAAACCTTTGATTGCTCACCGTCTTGTCTTCAGTCTCCTGCTTTAAAAATGAGTATTTGTTAATCGGTCTATTGCAGTGATAGTATTTATGCTCAGATTTGCTTATTTGTACAGGATTGCACCTGCGATGTTACGCCAGGCTTCGTATGGAACTATAAAAATAGGCACTTACCAGAGCTTAAAAAGAATGTTTGTTGAACATCCAGAAGGTGAGTAATTTGTGTGTGGCTTTGTAGTTTCTTGGATGGTGGGGGAGGCATTTTAATTGAGGACTGGTTTGCTTGAGGCTGGTTGCTTCTGTTTGCTACTTTATTGTAACAGTTTGAATAAGCCTTCTTGGAAGACCTTCTTTATATTGGGTACAGCCAAGTGAGCAAGCAAGGAAGTCTTGTATCAGCATCAATCTTAAGGCTTTCTTAAGCACTCACTGATTACAGTAGAGGCGGCATTATCCTGCACCCATGTGTTTTAAGCTTGGTAAATCTGCAGCTAAACTTTTCCATTTTCTTCATGGAATAGATGAAACTCTGATGATAAACGTTCTGTGTGGCATTCTTTCGGGAGTCATTTCATCATCTATTGCCAACCCAACAGATGTCTTAAAGGTAATTATGTATTTGTAATTGTAATTTATATGGAGTTTGTCCTCAGCGTCGTCTTTGTTTTCATTGAGGAACTGCAGAATCTCCTTTGACTTAATGGTCACCTCTAATGAAAAAGTGAAAAATCTAAAGTGGAACCTAAAACCGCTGTAAAATTCATCCTTCCTAGGCTACTGTGGTTATTTAGAGGCATTTCTAATGGAAGCTTTTGTTTTAAGCATGACATCAGTTAATTATTTCCCAGTGTGATTTCTGTATTTGGCTCTCTTTGGATTTCAGCAAAGCTTTCAATACTGTCTCTCATGGCATCACGAGACAAAATGTCCAGCTAGACAACTGCACAGTGGGATGGGTGAACAGTTGGCAGATGGGTTGGGCTCATAAGGCTCTAAATGAGGTGCCATGAGGCTACTGGCCTGTCATGATGGGTTTCTCCAGGACTCAATGTTAGGGCCAGTTCTCTTCAACATGTTTATGAATAATCTGGATACAGGTGTCGAATGCACACTGAGTAACTCTGATCTGCAATTAGAGGGAGTTCTGGGCTACTTCAAGGGTAGAGAGGCCTGGCAGGGAGATCTCAACAGATGGGAGGGCAGTGATCACCAACGTAATGATTAGCAGCCAAAATCTTCATCTTTTTACTTATGAGAGCACTGTAAGGGACATCTCGCAGGAGCCATCTGCCCACCTCATCCAAACGGTGTAATGTTCAAGTACGGAAATAGAGGTGACTTAATGCAGCTGAAAACCACACCTCATACTGATTCAAAATTAGCATCGTGGTAATGCCAGCTATCAATTTGTACTCAGAGAAATTGACTTTGTCATTTCAGAGACTGTAACTTACTATGTTTTAAAAATTGTCTTAAACCATTATTGGTCTTCTGATTGAAAAAGTACTTATATTCTGTTTTGGTCTTTGAATAATCTCAGATCAGAATGCAAGCCCAAGGCAGTGTGATTCAAGGAGGAATGATGTGCAACTTTATCCAGATCTATCAGAATGAAGGAACTAAAGGATTATGGAAGGTAAGTGTTTTGAAGCGTGTCCTACATTTTCAATACGCTTTGCCCAACTGTATTTCATTTAGAGTATTCTCAAGCAGAACACAGATATGCAGGTAGCTAAGATGCCTTTCTTGTACTCAGTCTTGTAGGTTGTCTGTTTTACTGACTGCTGTCAGTGACTAATGGAAGATGGTTCTGAAACAGCTGGAAAACAGAAATGGTTTTCTAAAAGCATTTCCATCTGTGTATGGGAACTGTTGAATCAGGGCCTGAACCTCTGATTGACCACCTGAGGCGAGCGCTGAGTCAGCTGTGGGGGCACAGGTGAACACAGTTTCACCTGAGTGACTGGAAGGGGTGAAGCCTGGCTGCACCCCTCCTAGACCCCATTTAAGGGCTGACTCCCCAGGAGGAAGGATCTCTATCTGGAGATCCTCCCTCTGGGAACCCTTCGGCGAGCCCAGGACGCGAGTAAGATCTTTATTTCATTTCTCCTTTGTAACAGGATAATCTCTCCAATCCAATACCTGTTTGCCATACGCATCTGTTTTGCTTTTCCACCTGTCTTCCCCAACTTGTCAATTCTGCAGTTAGTTTTAAGCACAGCTGTTGCTGAGATCTTAGTCGACCATTGATGTAGACTTAGAGGTTAAGCAGAGAGAGTGAGTAGCAAGAAGAGACAGAAATCAACATTAATTCTGGGCAGTATATGGTGTAGCTGCCAGACTTGTGATTTCTTGCTTTATACTAGAAAAGATGGTATTTTCTGACGGTGCAGGAAGATGAATGATGCTTTTCTTTTAACTCTACAGGGGGTATCCCTGACAGCACAGAGAGCTGCTTTGGTTGTTGGAGTGGAACTGCCAGTATATGACTTCACCAAGAAGCAAATAATCATGTCTGGATATATGGGAGACACAGTGTATACTCACTTCCTGTAAGTTTGTCTAATTAAATCTGTTCCCTCAGCTCACCATTGGCTGTGTGGAATGGATCTTGATCTTATTTTGATGGTGTTTTTTTTTTGCTTCTGAGAAGATACCAATCCAATACTGTTCAGTCAGCCTGGATGTGACTGTATTTCTGGTGTGTTTATGCTAAAACTTTCTTTTCTCAGCTCGAGTTTTACTTGTGGGCTAGCTGGAGCCCTAGCATCCAACCCAATCGATGTGGTGAGAACACGCATGATGAATCAGGCAAGCCAGCCAAATGGAGGGCACTCAAACTACAAGGGTACTTTGGATTGCTTGTTACAAGTAAGTAGTTTGCATTGTCGTCTTCAGTAGAAACTGGTGCCTGGACAATAATCACACAATCACAGAAAGGCCTGGGTTGGAAGGAACCTCAAGGATCATGAATCTCCAACCCCCCTGCCCGGCAGGGCCACCAACCACCCCATTTACTAGACCAGGTTGCCCAGGGCCTCGTCCAACCTGGCCTTGAACACCTCCAGGGACGGG
>PPHD01030530.1:0-10300 GCA_002909625.1 Bambusicola thoracicus | reverse complement strand
AAGAACATTTTAAGAAGCTTAATTTAATATCATTAGTCAAGCATAAATTTTCAAATAAGTCTGCTTTGAACACTGAAGAAAAGGAGTGTTGAAGCACTGCAAAATGTCTGCAAAGCCATATTTGCAGTGATCTTCAAAAAAGCAATAAAGAAGGAAAAAGAACAGCTGATGCTTAGTGAATTAAGTGCAATACACAAGATCATATATTAAGTGATTCTGTTGTCTCAGGTAGAGCCAACTTAGTTATTATCAGCTGAGAATTTAGACAACAGTAACTGTATCTCACAAAGAAAGAAAATGGAAAATGCATCTCAATTTCTCCCTCCCTAGAAATGCTTCCTTCTAGAGTTTTCCTACTTCCTATTGTTTCCTGATCAGAGCCACATTTGAATCAAAATTCAGTGAAGTAGCATTTCTTAGAAAAGAAGAAAATGCAGAAATGTGGGCTTTCCCCCCTCCCCCCTAAAATATGCAAAGGCACGCTGAATTCCTCTTGTATAACCATGTCCTTTATCGAGGCAACATTTTCACTAAACCTCCTCTCTCCCAGAGGCAGCATCTGCTGTCACTTTGCCACAGAGACATGAGATTTCTGCCTCAGATCTGCTGCTGCAGACAGCCTACAGTGCCCGTGACATGCTGCTGACACCGTTCAAGAGCTCTGAGAAATAGATCCTCTGGGTTCCAGAGAAGAAAACCCTTTCTGCTTGCATGCACTAAGACTTCGTGCCCAGGCAGGACATGAAAATTCTTGTTAAGGTTCTTTCACTTTGCAGTGAAAATAAATTCATTGACACGCTCTGCTTGCCTGGAAACTGAGTTATTATTTACAGAGGTGGACAAACTTTCATGGAATCACAGAATTGTTTGAGTTGGAAGGGATCCTTAAAGGCCATCTGGTCCAGCTTCCTGCAATGAACAGGGGCACCTATAGCTCCATCAAGTGCTCAGAGCCCCATCCAGCCTGACCTTGGGTGTCTCTTTCCTTAGTCCTGCATGAAAGGCTGATCTCAAGAAGATCCAGTGATCTGCTCTCACTGCTCTTATTTTAATACTACTACTAATGGCCAAAACATCTGAGTGCAGCTGTGAGAAACTCAATCGGTGATTACTTTAATGGTGAACCTAAGCATAGGTTGGGCAGTAGGCTGGAAATTGATTTTCAGCGAGGATAATTTGGTCACATCTTAAGCAAAATGGAAACGTTGCCATTAATTTCCTGAGAGAGTTTCTGGTTAATTTCCTCAGAGTTCCCCATTTTGAGTGAGAGAGATCTGTGCCTGAAAGAAAGGAAATATTGAGAGCATTGCATGTTGATGCGCTTCATGCAAAGCTCTCATCACCATGAGATCAGAGGTTGCAAAGCCACTCTCAGTTTTACTGCCAATGTTTCTGACTGGGAAAACTTCATTTTGAAGAAGGAGAAGGCTGTTTGTTGCAATTGCTTGAAAAACTCTTAAGAAATGGAAATGCAATTCTTCTGACAATGAAAGTGAGCAACAGCTCCTCAGACTAGTATTTTTTGTTTATAACACTGTTATCGTTTTCCCATGTTTCGTTCTACTTTTATGTATCTCAAAAGTAATTTCCATGCAGCAATAGATTGCTAGAGCAAAAAGATTGGTGTGGTTTCATAGTGGGCATACAGAGTACTCTAATAAAAGGGCTTCTCTGATAGCAATGCCTTCTATTTTATGATGATGGCCCACAATATCAGAGGTGGGTATTGGTACCGCAGTAGAGGTTGAACCTTCCCACCAGTATTCCTGGGTGGTGTGTCTCAGCAAGGGCAACGCTGGCCATGTTCCAGACAGTGAAGCACAGTTAACACACTAGGAAATTAAGAGCATCTCAATCAGCTCATTCACGTGTATCAATGGATTACGACCAGGGAACTGTATATCAAGCTGAATATTGGCCTCAATGAGTTGGAAACTACGATGGCAATGCTGGAATATTGCAAAGTTTACAGCAAGTGGGTCCCACGAATGCTAACACAAGAACAGAAGGAACACCATATGCAAGTTTGTGAGGACCTACTGAACCAATACGAGGCTGAAGGTGATGGTTTTCTGGATAGCAATCATTACTGATGATGTGATGTCACCACTATGAGACAGAGTCAAAATGGCAGTTCATGGAGTGGCAACAAGAGAATTTCCCATTGAAGGTAAAGCTCAAGATGCAGCCCTCAGCAGGTGAAATGATGTGCACTGTCTTTTGGGATGGAAAAGGGGTGATCCTTCTGGCCCTCCTGGAACCTGGACAAACCACCAGCTCTGACCATAATGATGCTGACTAACCTGAAGGCTCAAACTGCCAAAGTCAGGCCAGAGAAGAAGACAATCTTTCTCTGGTAACATGATAACACCAGGCCCCAGAGCAGTTTGAAGGCTGAAGAGCATACTGCTAGTCTTGGGCTGGACTGTCCTGCCGCACTCACCATATAATCTGGCTTTGGTGCCTTCTGACTTCCATCTGTCCGGACCAATGAAAGATGGACAGTGTGAGCAACATTTTCCTAGCAACTACATCATCATAGCAGCTGTGAAACAGTGTGTTATCTCCACTGGTGCAGATTTTTATAAGCATGGCATGCAGGCTCTTGTTCATCACTGCTGAAAATGCACAGTGAATGACAGTGACTATGTTGAAAAATAGCTTTTTGTAGCTGAGAATTTCTTTCCATCAAACAGCATTATTGTGCTCTTTGTATCTGTTGTCATTTCTGTGGACATAAATAGGAGGCATTACTTTCAGAGAAATCTACATAATTTATGCAGGTGTATGATGAGCTACCTTCAGCACAGAAAACATGAACTCCAGCTCAAAGAATGCTATTAACATTAGCTCACATCCCTCTTAACAGAGACTAGATGTTCAAGACAAAAAGCTCTTACATTTCAGCTCCTTACACTTCCTCACCCTCTTTTGTAGCCTACAGAAGTGATAGCCCAGGGCTTGTGGGTGCTCTGAAAAACTCTGAGAGGAAGAGGAAATGCTGCTTCCCAGAAAAATACTCACCAGAACCTTAGGTGGAAGGCTTTCACGTGAGGGTATTATTCTGCA
Organism: Bambusicola thoracicus; assembly: GCA_002909625.1. Classification (NCBI taxonomy): domain Eukaryota; kingdom Metazoa; phylum Chordata; class Aves; order Galliformes; family Phasianidae; genus Bambusicola; species Bambusicola thoracicus. Next base: position 7,231 of record PPHD01030530.1, on the reverse strand, counting down.
ACTGACACCATTTCCTCTGAGGATTTTTGTAAGGAGTCTCAAGATTTTGCTGAAGTGTCTTAGATGTGTAATATAGTCTTCCCCTCCAGATTTTTTTTTTTTTTTTTCAAGCTCTTTAGCCTCTTTTACCTCAGGGAAGCATTAGTGAGGATTGCACTCTCCTCTGATTCACAAGGATGGGCAGCAACAACAAAGTACCTAAATACAACATCCTGCACAGGAGCCTCCTAGGATACAGTTCAATTAATCACAGTAAAATTAGTGTCATTGATTTGGAAAAGTTAAAAGCATCAGTCTACCTACCCATCCATCAGCCTGTAATCACCACTGTAAGCTGGCCGTAGCACAGGAAACGAAAGAACAAAAGAAACAGCTTTGTTTTAAATAACACAGATTGGGAATGCCAGATAGTTGTAGCTGAGGGGCATAATTACAAAGTGTTCTGGCTCAGGAGTTTAATCTCAGCAAGCCAAGGAACCTGCTGATTCAGGCTGCAGTGGCCAATAAGGCTGTGCAATAAAAGGTTTGTAAACCAGCCATGCGCTGGGTTGTAACATTCAGACCCTGCGGATACGGGGAGTGTTGTCCGTGTGTTGCCAGGAGTTAGCAACAAACTGCTGCTCAAGTCACGCAGCAAAGTCAGGTCTGCCCCTTTATCAGGAGTAGGTTGCAAAAGCTCACTATGGTCTGCCACACTTAATTGCTCATAAAAGAAGCAACAATGTGCATTCCACAGACATGCACCAAAGAGGAATAAATAATGCTATAAAATAAATAAATAAACAAGAAACATATGATGTTAATGGCACCTAGGTGTCCCTGCTTCGGTCACAACTTAAGCCTAAAAATGCAGACAACAAGCTGAAAGGTTTACAGCTGATGTCTTGGACACATGTCTAATGCCAGTGGAGTGCCTGGTTATCATGAGGGGGTTTCAACCGAAAAGAGTATTCCCTCAGCTCCAAGGTGGGTTTTTAGACTTTATGTTACAACAGGGAAAGCAAACTATCATTTATTCTCAATCAATCCAGTGGTCAGACACTGTATCTTCTGCCTAACCCATCAATCAAAATGGAGGGCAATGATTTATCATCATAAAAACAATGACAGATGACTACTTAATGAATATGGTAGCCTACAGTTGGCCTTCTTCTCTCATGTGGTTGATGAGCTTATTACAGCTTTGGCTAAGAGGTAATAATACCCATCCTTAAGAACTGAGAGGATTTGGATTTAATCCCTCCTACTGCTGTTTAACCAGCGATATGATCTTCCAGATTCACAACTGATCCCTAGGACTGGGGGGCTGTTACTTTTGCCCTTAAGACTGTATAATACATATCATTATCCCCTACGTCCCCTGCAGCATCCCTCAGGTGACATTCTTGCTTACTGCTATTTCTTATACTCAAGTGAGCGAGCCATCCTCATTCTGACATCACTGTAACCAATAAAGAGCAAATGGAAAAGTCTACATGATCCACATCAGAATCTAGTTCAATTCATGGAAGATACGCTGCACAACCTGAAGGTTTGTAACAAGTTAATTAATACTGCTTGCTAAACTGAGGTGTAATTAGGCTATTAGCTTTGGCAGTCTAAACAGTGCACTTCATTCTTCATAACATATTCCCACCTTGGCAGCAGTGGAAGAAGTCACAGTTGGGAACTATATCCTTTCCTCAGTACAGCAAAACTTCCAGCCTTTTCAGCCAGCTATACCCAATCAGACTAGACTGGGTGAGCATTACAAGGACACTGGTCCCACATCAAAGCCCACTCATTGGCATGGATCCATTCATGCAGCAAACCAAACACACACTGCCAGACTGCACCTCACCTCACAAAGCTGGTTATGTAGAGGTCACCTACAAACAACTATTTGTTGCCACCTCCCCCATTCTTGTCTCTGCCCAGGGTACATACAGTGAAGGCACCTGAGCATCATCTTCACTCCAACCCATTCATGGTTTGTGAATCCGAAATGCAAACCCTCTATGGCAAGGGAGATTCCCTCACCACATTTTTTCAAAACACAGCCTGAATCTGGGACCTTAAGACAGCCAATAATTATAATAATAACAATAATAATAACACAGGTTCACTTAAATTCAGGCAACTCTGAGCTACGGCAGACCTCATTGCCAGCAGCAGAATAAAAGAACCAACTGGGTGCATTATTCTCTACTGTAGTTCCTCAATTTCCAGCACAGCTGGGGTTGTGTTTCTGGGTATGTTTGCTTGTATTGGGGGACTGAGAGCTATGGAAGATCAGGCTGTTGGATGTGTTGTTCTGGCAGACATGTACGTTGTTCCAGGCTCTGTGCCTTCCAAGGCTGAGCAAGAGCTGCAGCACTGGTTTATGCAAGACAAGGTAGAGCCGGGGGAAGCAAAAGGAAGCATCAGATAGCAGCAGTGCTCCTTGGTATGGTGTGTATTTCTTCTCCACCCTTCAGGATTGTGATAAGCCTCTGCAAGGGGTTTTAAATCACCCCATGGAGGATGCATAAAGGCAAAGGAATGTTATTACAGCTCGGAGAGATCAAAGCATTGCACCACTGTACATGCTGTAATGGGTATGCTGACAGCATGTTGGCGTGGAGAACCTACCGTAACAGTATTACTTGCAGCATTCATGCTGAATGGGAAAACAGGCATCTAATACAACTTTACGCGTTGGCATTAATTACCTTAGCAAAATGCCACAACACAAAAGGAAACAAAGTTTTATTCCAGTGATGCTTCAGAAACATTTAGGACTTGCTTAAAAACTTTGAGAATTACGCTACATGGCGCTGCCTACCTCCCTTACGTGCAGTCAGCTCAGTGACAGCAGAACTTATCAAACCGTGTAGAATTCTGCCCTACTCTGTACATTATTTTAATGCATCCTGTTAAGAAAAATCAAGGTCATAGAGAGGATAAAGGTAGCTAAAGTTTCTATAGCAACAGTTACTAGGATGCGGTTGCCAAAGGTGCTTTCTTGTTACATCCTGAAGTAGCTGTACTGGCTGCTTTTCCTTCCTGTTTACTACTCTTTTTGGTAATATCGGTACAGACATGATGCAAATGTGCTTTCTTTGTCAGCATGATCTTGCAGACTGTTCCTACCCATGAGCTGAATGTACAGGACATATCATGTGAAAGGGAACAGCAACAACAACAAAAAAAAGCAGTCTGACCTTGAGGGGACACAATTGGCTTAAAACACACACTTTTCTGGGAAGAAAAAACAAAACCTAACAGCTGCATATAGAAGTTGCAAGTGGAAGAAAAAAAAGAAAGCAAAAAGAACAAAGATAAGTTTCTCTTTTTCTGCTCAGTGGCTTTGCATATTGCATATTGTCCATTTCCCTAATGGACAAATCTCCCTGCTGCTCCTATTGCTCGTCCAAACCTGTAGGCAGACAGAACAGCAGTCTAAGCTGGAGAAACGTCCCTGTGAAATTACAACAGCACAAAAGTGGAACTGCTTTCGATCTGAAATGTATATTCCTTTTTCATGGACTGATAATCCCAAGCTGAGGTACCCCGTAGGTTCTTGCCCTGTGGGGAAGCACAGGGCTCCATGGTACTGAATATCTCATTAAAATGAATGGTTAATAGTCACTGAGAAGGAACAAGCTGTAATTGCACGGGTGGCATAAGGCAGGATGGTGTAGCATGCCATATAATGTTCCCCGTAGCTCATCCCTGGGAGATCTGGTCCGGTGATCACAGCAGGAGATGCCTGGTAGAGATGCTGTTGATGTGCTCAAGCAAAATGCCAACGCCGAGGCTGAACATGGGATCAGGACCACATTTCCTCAAGCCAGCAGCATTCTCAAGAGTCTTTCTGGCCATTCTGCAGCACTGCAGCACTGCAGCACTGACCACGTGCCATCACCTGGGGCCAGGCCCACAGTGTGCCAAGCGGGTCCATGAGCATAATCTAAAGCTCTGGTCCAACCACGAGTTTTGCCATTGGTACTATCACTGTGCTCAGTCATGGATACGTGCCACATTTGACCTCACTTTTACAAGATGAGGTAGATGCCTCCTAAAGGCCTGGGATGCTTGCACTGGCCATGTGTGGTGTCTGTTGCTCCAGTGAGGAAACTCAGTCACCTGCAGCCCTTGCAAATCACAGTCTACTTACTAGTAACAGATTTCATGGAGGTTAGAGCAGCTTTCATGTTCCGATCCTAGCAGAAATCTTTCAAGTGCTTGATCACTGTACCAGATCTTTGCTGGACCTCCTCAGGGCTTAGAACAAGGTTTCAAAGATAGATGAGATACTAGTCTGGGAATTAAACTGAAAGGCACATTTATAGAGGAATTTGCAATCCCTTTGAAAATCAGAGTGGTACAGCTTTCTCCATTTACTTTTACCAAATCAAATCAAAGAAGCTGAAATTGCAGAGAACTAACTTGAATAAACCCCAGTGCAGCCACATCTAAAAGAACAACCAAATCTAACCCAAAACACATCGAGAAACACAAATAATTCTGCAGGTACCCTACACTTTATTACTACTATTATTATTAAAAGAGCCTTGCCTTGCTGCTAGCGCTGCTTCCAGTGTCTGACCAATCTGTGACACACATCTCAGAGCAGAGGATTTTTCCATTAACACAGCGCTCTGAATGTGCTTGTTGTTAAACACCAAGTACACGTCACTAGTGTTCACACTGAGCCAAAGAACATCTTTGATCACAATCATTTTCTCTCGACTCCAACCATTAATTCTTGTTTCCATCGGATTCTCTGTTTCTTTTAAATACACAGTATATTCTAGCAGTACATCTTGGGGAAAAAAAATGCAGCTGGATAAACAAAACAAAAACACCACAAATTTTCCACTTGATTCAATGAAGAAAAATCAATTTTCAGGCTTCCTGGATCAAGTTTCTGAGGCATCCCATGGGAAATCCCTCACCCACAGACAGATTGGTCCTTGTCCCAGCAAGAAACATGTCCTCTCCCCCACACTCCTACCACATCTCTTCAATGTCATTTTTAATGTAGCTCCTCAAAGTTGCTCGAGTGTATGTAAAACAATAAACAAATGCTTTTTCTTCCATCTGCCAGCTAATGTACTGGAGACACGTTTGCTGCTGCTGAGTGACATCCATCTATTCAAATCCCTTCTGAACCAGAATCAATATCAGCTAGATCCATTACCTTCTGCTTTATTGGCAGTTTGGGTGCTTGTTCAGAAAACAGTCCCTCCTAGTAATGTAATAAAGCCCCCACCTTTGAGATAATTAGGTTGTCTCTGATACAGCATCTACTGATGATCATTTCCCTGCTGATTTTGGCCTGCTGCTACATCTCAGGTTGCAGTCGCCATCACTAAACACTCTTACATCAGACCATCTGAGTCTCACTGCCAAATAATTGCCAAATTTAGATATTATTTTTTTACTCTTCTATAATAACAGCAAGCAGCCAAACCTCAAAGTGTCATTAACATGCTTTTAAAAATGCACTAAAACGGTTTTGTCAATTACCATGAGATTTAATATCCCAGCCACAACACAGATATCCCTCACTGTAACAACAAATCCCTTCAGGAGCACACACATGATACCACCATTCCCAGCATTTCCTCTGGGTCCTCAGCATAACCCAGAGGCTAATAATTTCAAGCTCTTTCAGAGCAGGGGCAAAAGCAAGCTCCAAAAATGCTATGAACATTCAAACATGGCCTTGTCAACTGCCCTTCCCCCATTAATTTCATTGTTAATAGATGGGAGGACTATGATCTGTTGCGTCCACTCACTCTTCACTTACTTTCCCTGATCTTTTTCTACTGAACTCACTTGCTCTTGGCTTTAATCACTGATGGATGAAGAGAAAATCCTCCTTTGTTAGCTTGTCAGCCTTTAAATGACAGTCTTTTTAACTAACAGGTGGGAATACATGATTTTGCAAGATCCCTGAGGCATTAGGATCATGCCTAATTATCCCTATGTTTTTAAATAATAGGAGTGGATGACTGATGGGAAGTCTGTGTAAGGTATAGAAAGTGAAACAGAATTTACTAGTCCTGAACTGAAAAACAGTAAGAGTATTTATTCCCATTATAAGGCATTTAAAATCAAACCATACCCAGTGGTACTAAATACTTCACTAAAAGAGCAAGGAATGAAGAAAGCTGATGCATAAAGGGAGAGTGGGTTTCTGATTAACAGCACAAATACCTACTGCTTTGATATATACAAAGAAACAAGCACTAGGACTCTAAGGGTGGCATTTTCCTCTTCTCATTACACAGGAGCTAGAAGTTCTCCCCTAGCAGTTTCAAGCTGTATCTCTTGTGGTCACAGTGCCTCCATGGGAGCTTGCACCAATCACGATTATTTTGCTGACACATTGCAATTTACTGACTCTCTACAGTAGGTGATTTTGTTAATATACCTTTCTAGAATGCAAACCCCAAATCCATACAGCCTATTAATATATAGCTATTCCATAGGTATTGGATCTGTGTTTAACTTCCCACCATTTGGACAGTTCCAGAACTACAGCCCCTAAGCTATTGCTCACAAACTACCTATAATCTCATCAACCCTTTCAAAACTATTCATGAGCTTAGCAAGCTGTCACAGCCACAGATCAGGTCAACGGTGAGAATAACGTGTAATATTTCATGATGTGCACAATATTGCTGCTGTGCTGAATATTCCTCACTCAGTGGTACTACCTATTGTCTAGGAAGGGCAGTCCTAAGCCAATCCACCAGTGCAGACAGACTGCCAAATTCTGAGATCTCTGGGAATTATCTCAACAGTCTTGGAACCAGCCTGAACCTGGATACATGCAGTGAAATAGAATCAACAAAACAATTAATGAACGCTGACACTGTGCCTTCCTTGGAACAAAAAGGAAAGCATGGCGCCCTGCCCAAGGAGTTTACAGTCTAAATTATACTGGCAATGCAGATGAGACACACAAGGCATGCAGAAGGAAGACAGACACTTCATCGTAACCTTTGTTTTTTGTAAATACAGGTGTAACAGTGGCAGCAGAAAGTAAAGAGTCTCTCTCCAGGAAACCATGGCTTTTTTCACCCTCCTGACCACAAGCAAGTTTAGATTATATCTTTTCGTCTTTGCACTGTCTCTCAATACATGTACACCTCTTTTTACATCAAGTTCTTTATAATCTAAATCCTAATTTTTGTCAGTAGAACTAAATGTTCTACCAACTCAAAACATCCTCCTCCAAAAGTAGATCATCTCTCCT
>PPHD01030529.1:0-10300 GCA_002909625.1 Bambusicola thoracicus | reverse complement strand
GCCTTCCCGCCTTCCCGCCTTCCCGCCTTCCCGCCTGCCATCCTTGCACTGGGGCCTCACCATGGGAAATATCAATGGAGCCAGAAGTATAGATGGCTTCAGATGGGATGGGCTGCTCCTGTGGAGTATAACTTCATCCACGGCTACTGAGCAGCATTCCCATGTGCAGCTTCCAGCCGTTATGTCCTTTCAGAGCCATTTCCCAGGGTCAGACAAGCCTTTTACAAGGATAGACAGTGATAGGACAAGGGGGAATGGTTTTAAGCTCAAGGAGGGAAGGTTTAGATTGGGTGTCGGGGGAAGCTCTTAACAGAGAGAGTGGTGAGGTGCTGGAACAGGCTGCCCAGAGAGGCAGAGAGGGTGTTCCATCCCTTGGAGGTGTTAAAGACCAGGCTGGATGGGGCCCTGGGCAGCCTGGTCTAGTACCAGATCTGGATGTTGGTGGCCCTGCCTGTGGCAGGGGAGGGGGGTTGGAATCTGATGATCCTTGGGGTCCCTTCCAACCCAAGCCATTCTGGGATTCTATGAAACCCCCCCTGTGCACCCATTTCTGCAAGTTTTTGGGCTGACGCCATGGCGGGAAGTGCTGCACTGGCTCCAATAAGGACATTTTTTGTGCTCTCCAGAAGAGAGATGCTGCAGTAATAACCATTATTTTCTGGAAAAAAGCAAGCAGCCTGATGGCACAAGAGCTCGGGGTGGGTTGGTTACAGCCACTCTGCCTTTTGCCAGGTCCCAGGGAGCCCTTTCCCATCAGACTGCACTCAGAGGCTTTATTATCTCTGCACATGGCACAGTGCCTCCCCGGCTGCCCCAGGCTCTGCTCACATCCAGCCAGGGACACACCTGGTAGCTGCTGCACCACCACTGCTCATTAAAAGACACTGCTTAATTTTTGGTCTATTTCTTTCATGTGAGACTGTTAGTCTTTTGTTCTCGGCTAAGGTTGTTTAAAACACTGTGTTTTGCAGGTGTTTTTTTTTTTTTTGTTACACTCCTCCAGTGACCTACTTTAAGTTTAAAATAACCTGATTAGCAACACGGTAATGATAGTTAGCCTTCCTACATATACTTGTCTTCAAGGCACTGTTCCAACCTTAGGTAATCTTCACAGTGGTGGTGAGAGGCAGGTGCTCATTGCAGTACTTTGAGGCAATTCTGTTAAAAATGGAGACAATGCAGCAAAAAAACGGTTTGATACTTAGGCTTATTTTCCACCTGCTTTTATTTAATATCTATTACTAAATTCTGTTGGAAAAACGAGGCCATTAAGAGACGAGGAGCTAATGGCTGTCTAACACTCAGCCAGGAGAAACTCTCATGTATGAGCAGCCAGGGGAAGGATAACAGCATCTCCTCAGTCTTTACTGGCGCCAAGACCATTCCTTGCATTTCAATCATTAGGGGCTCTTCTGGGTCGTTTGACACAATGAAACAAACCAGAACTTCTGTAAGCCCAGAAGACCATCTCCAAGCTCTCACCCAGTCCAAAATATTTGAGAACATGGCCAAGTCCTGATCAGGTGAAAAAATCAAGTGTTATGCTTTTGCTGCTTTTTCTTTCCAAGCTCTCTCGTTTAGTTCTACATTAAACCAAGTCCCTTTCTTATGGATCAACTTCCTTGACCATCTCTGAGATGAATGTCAGCTCTTGCCAGCCTCCATCCTCTTTTGAAAAGAAGTTTCCAGAGGGAAGCAACTGCTGTATTTTACTGCCATGCCGCTGCTGCAGTTAGATCTGAGTAATTCCCTGAGCAGCCAAAAGTCCCCTTGCTGCTCAATTTTTGGACCCTGCTAAGGCATTCGATATGCTGCCATATGTTTTGGCCTAGAGACTGGATGGAATGTCAAACAGAATGGGATTCTATGTGTAATTTAGTGACTCATGTGAATAGACATCAAATTGGCACATTTTAAACAGCTGTAGGAGCTGAGCCTTGCAGGGGAGTACGTGAAGGGAAAAAGTGAGAGGAGCAGATCCTCTGAGCTTGGTGCTGGTTGGGCACTCTAGTTTTAAGCAACAGGTTATCTGTTAACCCCAAGGAGGCTGTAGATGAAAAGGAAGGAACATGGGTTGTGTGTATTTTCTGTATATCCTTCCCCAGGGCATGGGCTTATCTTAACAAAGATTTAAACTGGGGGAGCTCATCCTTCCCAGCTGCAGCAAAGGCACTGACATACTCCCACTGCAGGGAGCCGGCATTCATCTGCGACAGCATTTCACCTGAATTCCCTGGAGGTGAACCTCAGGTAAGAAACAATAGGCTTTGTGATTCACTGCTTGGCATGTGGGAGAGAAAACCCCGCTGTCAGGGGCTCAGCACAGCATCTGCAGCTTCTCCCAGCTCTGTGGGTACATGAGGCTCCGAGGAGCTCTGTCCTGAATGAACTGCGATGGGAAGGCCAGATCCATCCTCTTCCATTTGCTCAGTAGAGACTCTATTGACTCCTTCTCTCAGTGGTCTTTTCTGATTTCAATGATTCTATGAGGCTATGATTCTTACTAATCAAAAATGCTTACCATGTCTTTACGAGCTTCTGGGAATAGCCAGCATTGGCCTCAAGTACAGAAATGCTGGAGATTTTCCTACCTTTTATTTGGTTGATTCAAATCTTTTCTAATTCTTCTAATCTTCTCCCGGTCCTTTTCTGTGGGAGGTTGACCTCAGTCTGACTCACCCAGCTTTTACGGGGAAGGAAATCGATGGGGAGTGAGATTCCCATTTTGGAGAGCTAAGAAGTTGTTTTCCATCTCATGGTATTTTGCAAGTTTTCATCCAGGAGAAAACATTTTTGGCTTGTCAAATTGAAAGCAGAAATCAATTCAGAGTTATTTCATTTTCTCTGAAAAGAAACCATTTTGAAAATATATTTGGATGGAGCAAACTGCGGTGAAAAATTATGTGGAATTATAGAATTAAAGAGGTTTTAGAATGAAAATCAAGGTTGCTCTTTGACTACCCGAACACAGACTTGCAGCAATGACGAGGCCATCCTTATTTTTGTCGGAAAGCTCTTTAATGTAGCTTTCACTTTTCATTATCGGTTGCAGAAATCTGGAGATGATTTAACCGGTCTTCGTTTCATTAAGTTTAGCAAGAGATCAACAAAGTGGGCAGACTGGGAGGGGAGATGTGCGAGGAAGCCCTGCCCAAGCGTCTGGGAACTTGGCCCATGCATATGTTAAAACCTGTCTCAGGAGATGGATTGGGTTTCTTGAGGCAGGTCCTGTGCTAGAACTTCGAAAAGAATTAAGCCGGATGTGTCACTGTTCTCAGAAACAGAATGTGGCACCATGACTCATTCCACATAAACCTGATGGTCCTAAAACACAAAGAAATGCTTATAAATGTCTGCTGGGAAGTTTATTTCTCTGTTCACAGAGCTGAAGCAAATGGCTTGGTACCGCGTAGCCCTTCCATTATTTGTGCATTCCCTTTCTTCCCCACTTTTCTCTGCCAATAACTTAAAATGGAAAATACCTGCAGGAGATCTAGTATTTTCAGCTGTGCCGTGGAGCATCAGGAGCATTGGAAGGCTGACCTCTGAGGCTTTCGGTGATATTAATAAATCGGCCCTCATGGAAAGCTATGTTAGCTCTGCATTCTCATCCTTGAAGTGCCATTTGAGTGGTTTCTACCTAACGAGAATTACAGCACCTTGTAGGACTTAATGAAAACGCCTGGCATCTCCGTGTTACTGCTTCTATTGTAGCTGAACATCTCCAAGTATATTTTCAAAGATAGGTTGACAGTGAGATCTTTCTTGATGGGGAAATCGTCAGAGACTGAAGGCAAGCTGTATAAACCCAAACCCTCCTCTGTGCTCAGCAGAAAGCAGCAGCTGTCTGTTTAACCAAGGAGAGCTGGGTTGCACGCTCGCCAAACCACAATTTGGAGAACCAAAAAGCCAAAGCTCTGAGGCAAGCACAGAGAAAACAGCATTCATCTAAACACAGAATGAAATTAAACAGAAAATTTGAAATGAGAAAGGTTGTTGGCTGTCTCTACAGGAAATTACTGTTCCCTAACACAGTTAAGCAGCCTGGCCCCAGGGTGGCTGGGCAGATCGCTGTCAATGCCCTGAGCACAAGGAGGTTTGTAAGGGAGGATGCTCAGACCAAGTTCAAGCCGGATGTGTGGTGTCCCCTCCATTGGTTGGTCACCAATGTGAGCTCTTTCTCCTGTGCAATCTATCCAGGAAAGAGGCTATAGAATGAGCTTTTCTCGACCCAAGAAGGGTAGGATCTGTCACAAGGCAGCATTGTGCATTAGCACTTTGCATCTTGCTCAGCTCCCCATGGGCAGCAAGGATACCAAACCCAGCCACAAAATGACGAACTCTGTGGGGTGAGGGTCCTTCAGTTCTTCAGCAGGTTTTGTTTTGAAATCATGCAGGGGAGTACAATTGATGATTTCAGCATTCCCGGGAATGCTGAAATGTTGAGGGCAATAGAGAGATGCCATGAAAAGGTCCCTGGGTGGAAATAACCAAAAATAGACATAACTAGGTGTAAAAAAAGTGCTAGCTTTGTTCATCCAAACTTTGAGAGCAGGCACAAGCCCAGAAATTCTCCAAGGACAGAGTGAATTAATGATAAACCTCAAGAACAGAGAATAAAGCGTACAACTGAAAACAGCATCATCTTCAGCACAGACAGAGAGCAGAGCAGAGATAACTTAGTCAGTAAAAACATGAGCTAAAAGGTCTCCTCCTTTGCATCAGCAGGTCGATGTTTAATGCATATTTCCTATTAGGAAGAGCAGGTAAGTTGGAAAAGGTCTTCTGGCAGGTTACAAGTCTTCTAAAATGTTTGAGCATATTTCACCACTTTAGAGCTATGTTCACATTTATGCTAATAATCCCTCTTAACTACCAATTCAAACACAAATTCCTGAAGCTGAAATCCATTAAATACATCTGTAGATGAGTGCTGCAGATCTGAGAACTTGTATAGCTCATACTGTAGTATGAGAAACAGCAGCAACTTGGTAATGCTAACTGCTTCGTAAACATAATGGAGATGAGCAGAGAACATTGAATACTTAATACAGCTCCTTTGTGAGTGTTCAGGACTGCCTTAAAGTGGTGGGTAAGGAGGTGAGGATTTGGCAGCTTCTTTTAAATGAGGTAAAGCATAAGATGTTAAATTATGCATTTTAAGATCCAGAGAAGTCAGTGAAAACATCTTCAAAAGAAAGTCTTAAGTATAAAGATTCCCTGTTTGCTGCCTTCTGCCTATACATGGACAAAATACATCTTCATCTCAGCCTTACATTTGGTGGAAATTTGGATTTATCATACCTTTAGCTGAGTTCGTGTTGGAAAGCAATTAGTAATAGAGCTCAAGCAGAGGCCATCAATATTGCTCTACTTGATTAAAAAACCCATCTGGAGCTGGCACTGAAGTAGCCTGCTATTGGCAGGGGTTATTTAGTGCATCACCGTTCCTCTGCAAAACTCTGCATTTCCTCCATTATCACAGGGTGAGATCCCTGTGGGCAGATATTTGGGAGATGGTTTAAAAGGCAAATATGGAATAGAGTGAGACTGCAACATTTGTCAAAAAGATCAGCCCTAGAGGCTGCTGGCTTTCTGGGTTTTGGTACAAGAGATCTAATCGAGGGGCATCAGCGTCATCATTTGCTCCTTTAGCTGCTTATCACAATAGCCAAGGTTGTTTTAACTCCTCTGTTTTAACCCCAGTGATCGAAGGACATGAACAGAGCAAGACCTTAAGGGAGAGGTAATATCTTGCTTGACATCATCACCAATAGCTGGAAGAAAAGCCAACATGAGTTCTTTTTTCAGCTCTGAAATCCTGTCAACGTAGGGCTGTGTGGGTTGAGCACTGCAAGGAGAACAAAGAAAGGTAGAAATTAAGCCTACCTTAACTGAGCTTGAATTCTCATTTTCCTCTGCTGGGTCCAGTTTTATTTTGAAGCTAAATCAGGCAGGACAGTGGTGGAGATAGCATTTAAGATGGTCAGCCAGGAGCCAAAGGTCTATTTACAATGACTGGGAGCTGATAGTGACTGAGGAGGTCTACGATTGAGGAGGAGGAGAAGAAAAAGTGCCAAGTAAGATGAAGTAAGGAGTTAGGCGCTGGGGATACAGTCTCATCAGTACTGGTTTCAGCTGCACTCTTATTTTCATTCAAAACAATTGATTCCAAAGAAAGCTACTCCCAGGAGTAGAGCCCTTCCAATCTGAAATGCTTTATCTTGGGTGAATCACTGAGTCATTAACAAATGAAACTAGCTTGATTGCTTATTTTTAAACCTGCTTTTCTTAGATTCCTCTGGAAGTGGAATTTCACAGCTCTCATGGCCCAGCTTTTGCTTACTGCCTGCAGCATCTCAGAGCTGTGGAGGATCACCTCCATCATATTCCTGAGTGCCAATGTTCAGAAAAGCTGCATTACCTTTCACAGCAATATATGTGCTATTTCTCACCAGCTAGGGCATTATTAAGTCCTTTCCAGCTCAAGGCTGGCATGTTTCCCTTGAAGGCTTAAGACGTGAAGATGAAAAATGATGGAGAAATTCTCCTTCAGTCACTGCTGTGAAAAAAAACCCTTGGATTTCACAAGCACCTGGACCCAAATTTAGTTCTGGTAGAACAGGGTATAGCAACTATTCAAGTCACTCAGCTTGGATGCAGAACAGTATCAGTTCTAGGGAGCTCAGTTCCTGCTTCCTCCCAGGGTCACTTGGCCACCTGAAGCCCAAATATATTGATAAAGGCATGGGATCTCAGGGAACTCGTGCGGAGCAGAAGTGAAGGTTCTGGAGGTGTCCTGGCACAGGAGGGCTTCTGTCTCCAGCTATTGCTCATTTGTGAGTGTGATGGGCATGGTGATGCACTAGGACAAGAACAGTATTTACAAATGTAGGTTCTAATTTGTTTAATATCTCAGTCTATGGAGTATGAAACCATAAAGGGTCACTCTTGTGTCCCTTGAAGCCCTGCAGAGGGCTCCAGACATGTCCCAGGGAGGGGAACAGTGCAGGGCTGTGCAATGACAGATCTAGGAAGACAGCACAGGATGGCATATGGAGGGGCCCTCCACACTGGAGAAGGTTAGAAGGAGAAGCCTGTTCTCCACCATCTGTTATTAAAGCATCTCAGTTTTGCAAAGATCCTTCAGTTATCTGCAGCAGCCACCCCACGGTCCAGGTTTTCTTTTCTTGATGGTACCAAGGATCTGCAGATAACAAAACCTGTCTGGGTTCTTCTGCTTCCACTCAAAATCATTCAAAAAAAATGGCACAATGTGAGATCTGTACTGAGCCAGGACCTTGGTCCTGCTGCCCAAGGACACTGGAGCGTGGCACATCTTGTGTCACAGGCAAGGGCACCCAGACACCAAGGGAGCACAAAACATGATTAAATAAATAGCTTTGAGTTAACATTTTAACAGGAAAAAAATATCAGGAAAATAAACAGTTGTTCATCAGCTTTAAGCAGCTTTAAAATGAATAAGAGGAGTCCCAGACCATTGGTTGTGTACATCCCACTCTGATTTGTGAATTCAGGTGTCAAAGCATTTTCCTGGGTCAGATTTTGCCTTGCCTGGCAATGCTAGTGGTGGACACAATAGTCTAAACAAGGACATTATTGGTAGAGCATATCCACACTATTTTTACAGCTAGATGAAAATAAGACTGCTGTTATTCTTTGCCTCTCTGGGTCAGGTCAAGCTCCCATGCAGTCTCCTCTGTAGGAAAACCACTACAAACAAGAATAGACCCTGGCTGAAAGAAAATACATCTAAACAATAATATAATACAGTAAGGCTGAACAGCAGAATATGCAGAAGGGGAAATCATTGAAACCCAGATGGACTGGTTGCCAGGATGGTATCACAGAGCTGGCAATGGAAACAGCTTCGATGGATATGCTTGTGATCTAACTCAACTGAAAGATATTGGTCACTGTGGATTTCAATTAGTCTAATGGCCATGCCTAAAATGCAGTCAGATTTATTCATTACAAATTCTTCAGCTGTCTTTATTTTGTGAAGAATTAATGCTAAAAGACAATTCTAGAACAACAACAAAGAAAAGCATTACTCATATGGTAGATATTATTTAAATACAGAAATTTCATCAGGTCTTAACTACAAAGAAATTACTGAGAAGATTCTGGACGCATTGTCTGGTTAATTTATTTGTATCAAAATAATGTTTTGAAGATCAACAAGAGCTGAGGCCATACTGCCCACAAACAGTGAGTGCATCTTTTTGGAAGCCTCGGGGACCATTCCCAGCAGCATGTGCAGGGGGAGCAGAGCTGCCTATTCCTCCTAGGGCTCATTGACTAATGGTCTGATTTTCTTTGGTCTGATCTTCTTTGCTTGCTTTATGGAGCACAGTTCCTCCCTCTGTATGTGTTTAATGATATGATTAACAAAACTTTTCTTCCTTAATGCAGAAAGGCTCTTCTCTACCAGTCTACTTTCCCGTTTGTGTTTTATGTCAACTGTAGAGACGAGGAGAGGGAATACAGAATATGATAAATTCATGAAAATCACTAACCAGATCAAATTCTGGGTGAGGGCCTCCCAAATCTCCTTCAGATGGAGCCTGGTGCTGGGCTTGGCAAGCTGCTCTGTGTTTGAAGGTGTCATCCAGCAAGCCTTCAGCAGCCAAACCTGCACCGTGTGGCAGTCACTGGGGATGCTGGTCAAGTTTTCAGCTCTGAAGAAAACCCTGAAGTTTGCTTTCACTCTAAATGAAAAATGCATACATACATCAGAATTTTCCTGTAAACAAGGTTTTTGTTTTTATTTGGTTTGGGAACGTGGGAGTGTTTCTTTTCACTCATAGTGGATCATGTAGTTCTGATACAGCGCTAACTTTTGTTTCAATAAAAGGAAAACAGCTATAGTCTAGTACTTATCCTGTTATTACAGCTAATATTCTACTGTATCAAAGTCCAAGTGAAACAGCTTCAAGCTATTATGAAGCAAAGCATTTTGACACAATAGAGAAATGAGTAAGCCAAAATGATTCTCTTCAGATTTCAAAAACTTCATCCAAAGCCGGGCAAGCATTTCCAAGGCAGAAAATGCTCCTTTGGAAATGTGTTATTTATTCCCACCAAATCACAGCTTTCTCTTGCAAGCACAGCCTCAAGGAAGGGATCCATGTTGCTCAGACTCTTTCTTCTCTGATATCTGCTGGGGAAAGAAGCAGTGAGCGATGCTCCGCTGCTCCAGAAGCTGCAGCCCCAGCAGGGATGGCCCAAGGGACCGAGCAACAGGCTTCGTGCTCTCAGACGCTGGCTCTGTGACGGAGGTGAGACGACTTGGAAAATAATAATGAGGTTTAATCTAATTGAAAATACTTTCTTTACCTTTGGAAGGGCTCGGGTCCCAGCTCAGCCGATGACCTTCAAGATCTGGGGTGGAAATTCCATCAGTACTGACAATCATGACATAAATTATCCTTCCCGAATACAGAACAATCACTACAGTTAATACATTTCACTAGTTAAATTTACTTTATTGTATTCCACACAGCCCTATTTACACTTTAAGACCCAATTTGTTCCTGTCTATTAGAATACACATTGATTTTTTCAGTTTTAGAGTGCTGCAGAGAAATAGTGAGGTGAAATTCTTAGATTTAGGCTCTTGCAGCAGTATTTACACCTGAAAGCAAGCCCAGCTCTCTACTGCTGGACCATGCAGGACTGAAATATTCAACTGCCACTGCAGGTCAATTTTTTAGTAGTTAATAAAATCCAGAACAGCATAAAAGATGGCATGTAAGGAGATGGCGCTCAGTCTAGGCTCTGACCATTCATTTCCTAAGCTTTCTTGTAAGGGACCCATTATTTTTTTTCAGTATTCCACTATCAGAAGAGGATTACGGTGTGATTCTTCAGCTTTCATTCCCCAGTGGTGATGCAGCAGTGTGAACAGTGCTTTGAAACATCATGTCTGAAAGTGTCATGTTAGTGAGTACTTTCTCTTGCCGTTCTCATTCACTGTCATCAATAGTTACTGCTGTTTCCACTGAGAGATTTTGGAACTGAGACAAACTCAAAAATTCAAGTTTTTTTTAAGCCCAACATCCTTTAGAAACAGAAGTCAAGAAAATAAACTTAGCCCAAAACTTACCTAAATTCTTAAACGCAATGCCTCCAACACAGAAAAGGGAATTCTCTTCCCAGTCAACTTGACGGAATAGCTGTTGGGAAATCTCACTGCAATTGTAAAGGAGGAGCATCCACCAGCAGCATCAGGGACCAGTGGATTGTGATCTTTACCTATGGGGAGATCGTTGACTGG
>PPHD01030528.1:0-10300 GCA_002909625.1 Bambusicola thoracicus | reverse complement strand
GAGGTTAAATTGGCTCTTCTCTTGCCTGCAGCACCACAGGGGGGTACACAGTGCCTCACCCTTGTTGTGGCACTGCACTGAGACACTGATGTGCACCTCCAAAGGTGACAACGTCATCATCACCAGTCATGGTGAGAGTGGGAGGAAGCCTGCACTTCATCCCTTGTTCCTCTAGGAACCCAAGCTGGTGATACCAACACCGCAGCTTACTGCTGCAAGGGCGGGCCTGCACTTCTGTTTATCAGTTTTGGCTCTTCAAAAGCAGTTCTAGTGAAATTGCAGCTTTGGGCGTTACAAACAACAGCTTTGCCTATTGGTTTTTTTGTTCGAATACCCATTCTGTTATGGTATGTCAAATGCAAGATTTTTTTTCTTTTCCCTGTCTGTACAGAAGAGTCATACCAGTCAGGAAGGCTTAAACCGGTGGCAGCTACTTTCCCCATGCACCCTCTCTTATGAAGTCTAAAGGAAAAGAGCAAGAACAGGATAAGCACAGATGATTTCTCCACTCAAACTCCCCCAGTTTCTGACCGCTCTCAGCTTCAGATGTGGTTTCAATGATTTAATAACCCTCAGTGGATTTCTCTTCCCTGAGCTCTTCCAATTTCCTCTTAAACCAGTGTAAACCTTTAGCATCTACAATAGCATCATTCATGATTTTATAGACCTTGTCATTACCCCTGTCGGCTGCTTCTTTTCTAGAAAAGTCCTAGCAGATTTGATGGCTTCCCATATGGGAACTGAGAATGATTGCCATATGATTGCCACTTCATCATACTTCAGATCTTTTTCAGTTACTGTAAGGGAAAAATGTCTCACAGGATGGGGATTGCACATCACCTAGCAGTTTTCCCATGTGGATTACTCTTTGAATTACTGCTTTGGTTTCAAACTAGAACAGGAGAGATTTAGAGTGGATAAAACAAAAGAGTTGTTTACGATAAGGTTGGTGAGGCACTGCACAGGCTGTCCAGAGAGGTGGTGGTGCCCCATCCCTGCAGACACCCAAGGTCAGGGGATGGGCTCTGAGCATCTGATGGAGCTGTGGGTGTCCCTGTGCACTGCAGGGGGGTGGACCAGATGGCCTTTAAAGGTCCCTTCCAACTCACACGATTTACAGGATTGACAAAGCATAAGTCCTTGAAACATATTGAGTTATGTGTTGCTGGAGTGGCTAATCCTTTTGGACACATGCAGTTCTGTAGAGATACAGGGAAAGTAATTTCCAAAGTCCTCATTTATGTGCTGCATAACCATTCTTCATAGCAGAGAGCTATGAAAAAAAACAAAGGCTGTAAATGTGATGGCACCACAAGTAATGTATCCAATCTACATGTTCTGCTCACAGTGAGTCTTCTCAAAGTGATGTAGAAGCGATGGTTTTGCCTGTCTTCTGGCCTAGTTGGTTTAAACCACATTTTCTCTGGAAACCATGTAGATGTACTGGGATAACCCCAGGATTTATAATGCCTCTAATGTGGCTACCCCCACTTCTGGACCAAAGCTGTCTACCCAGTCTGTTCTCAGGGCAGAACAAACATGATGGTCTACCCTTGTTTAGATGTGCCTGCATGTTTTCACAAGGGTATGACTGGGTCAGACCCAGAACTCTAGCTCTTCATATCCAGAAGGCTTTAAGGTAAATAAAATCAAATTAGCTTTTTGTGGTCAGGCCCATTTACACTAAAAAAAAGTAGAAAATGGCTAAGTTGAAATGTCTGACCACAGTTAATTCTTTGGCTCTAATTCCAGTTCTTTTTCACATTCTGTGACATTTTTGTTTTCAAAATAAACACAGTCAAGAAAGTAAAGTTAGGAGGAAGGAAATGTATTTTTTGCATTGCCATAATAAATGCAACAAGATAGGTCTCGCATCCACTAGAATGGCATTGGATTTGGACAGTATGATCACTCATTTTTTATGGGAGAAAACCAGGCGCTTTTCCCTATGTTGAATTCCCATTCTTATTTGCTGGTTGGTACCAGACTCCACAAATTGGACATTATACTTTTTAAACCATGCATGTATGTACATTCTGATTCTACCATTAAACTTAATGGAAAAAAATTGGACCCAACCATGTCAGTACATTTTTATGAGTAAAGCCCCAGAGTCTCTTATTCAGACTCTTGGTAGCTTGTGAGTTTATGTGCAGCTTTGGTACAGGCATTTAAAAATGTGAACGTATTTTTAAAAAGCATTTGTCAGAATTCAACATTATTCTATTATTATGTTTTTCCAATTCTGTTGATTTATATGTAATCCTCTAATTTCCTCCCTGTGGTCTGTAAAAATGATCCTCGCTGCTATGCTACTCATATAACAAAAACTGGCCAGCGTTACTTCAAATAAGCTATTTGACTGAATTTGTTCTGAGTGTCCACATGCCAAAAATTCACTAGATAATTATTTGTCTCCTAAACCTTCTTTCCCTGATTTTTTCCACTCCATTGAAAACCCTTTCTTGACCTACAGATATGGGTTTTAATTTAACCCTGCTTCCTTGTATACTACAGTTGCTCTTGACCGTGCATACACTTTTTCTTCATCTGTATGACATGTAGATATTTTATATACAGTATACTGAGAATTATCTTTTCGACTTGCTTTTCTGCAAAATAAACATACATTACAACATAAGGAATGCCCTGATTGAGTCCCATTGTATAGAAATGCTCTCAGCCCTTACCTAGAGTGATTGACTTAGTGCTTTGAGAATCTGCAGGTGACACAAGTAAAACTAGAGTGGGTACAGCTTCTTTTCTGTGAATTACCTAGGTAACAAAGCTCCTCTGTGCACATTAAAACATCCAGATTCATTTTAAAAATAATTGGCATACAGTATTGTTTATTATGATATGATCTTCATACATTTCCAACTTCCTTACTTAGTTGAATGCTTTCTGCTTCCTTTCCAGGAGCTGATATCTTGAGTTCCCAGAGAGCATGTGGGCCCCATAATTAACAATAACACTTACTTAGGTCACTGCAGCCCCTGCCCCAGTGTGCTTCAAGTGTGTAACAGTACAACTTTAAACAGTGACTCCCCAGTCCTACAAAGCTGTGGCTTTACATGACCTTAAATGAGTGACACTGTACGCTTAGATGACTTCCATTAACTGAGGGACATCTTTCAAGGAGGGGAAGATTCCCTGTTCATTGAACAGTAATTTGGCAGCTCACCTATGGGCAATGCCTTCGCATTTTCATTTAATTTCTGTCTGGGTCCATGGGAAACCCAGCTTTCTTCACACAGCTTTATTCACACTCAGTCTGGTGCTACATGATGACCTCGTTCTAATTGGGTGTGTTGCTGGCTTTTTGGCTGATGACTCCAGTTATCATTTCACAGCCTGCCTGAAAAAAGGGACAAGAACATCCTAATGAACACTTTGTCTAGGCTTCCTGTCTCTCCTGTCACCGAATGACTAATTACTAATTTCTAGCTATGAATAATTTACATTACATCCTACTTTTTAACCCTGGGGATATTTCCTTTCGTTTACATGTTTTAGATTTCTGCAGATCCCTTCATACTCCTGCGGAGGCCTCACTGAACACCTGTAGGAAGTAAAGAGCAATTTTCCAAATAACTATTTCTAAACGTTTGACATCAGTCATAGAAATTAAAATCTCTTTTTTTTTTTTTTTTTTTTTTTTCTCTCTGAGTGCTAATATGTTCTCCTTTTTCTTTCATAATTTCTGGTGTCCCAAGTAATTAAGCAGCTGCCCTTGCCCACACTTCAATTCTTCTCCCACAGCTTCTCTTCAGAGCTTGGATTAGGATTATTGCTGTAGATGTTTTGGATGGTACCAGCCAACCTGGTTATACCGTTGTATCTATTATCGCAACAATTTTGAGTGATCTCAGCTGACTGTGAATGCCCAAAGGGATGTTTTTCCAAACATGCAATTATTCTCAGTGTACCACTTCAATTGCCAGGACTAATCCCTGGCTCGTCTCTTGATTAGCTAGAATTAGAGCCTGTGGGTCGGTACGGTTGATCTCGCTTGCCTGACTGACCTAAATTCCATTGTGCACCTGCCATTATGCATTTGAAAAAATCTGGAACAAATTCTGGTACTTGATGTGCTGCCAGTCTTGGTCTTAATGTGGGGATATGACTGGGTGAGGCAATGCATCTCTTCATCAACATGCAGAAGTGTTATAGAAGCAAAGTGCGCATACTGCTGAGTCACAGAGCTCATCAAGAAGGAGGACATACGAAGAAGCAACGTTGCAATTCAAGGCTGTCCGCAGCCCCTGTTCTTGCCACCTACAGGTGAACCCTTAGGTTTTTTTACACTTTTTTTTTTCTTCAGTAGCTCAAATAGATACAATGACTTGAGGGTGATTGCTCAGAAATCTGATGTACACTAAAATTGGTGAATGTTTGATCATTTTCTTCTGAAGAATTCGATCAGAGCCATAACTTGGAGTTAGACTGGAAAAGTCCACAGTACACAGGAGTCCTCTCCAGAACAGCATTTGATACTGGTGTACTCCACAAGGAGATCTTTTGGGATGACCGTGTAGTTCTGTCATAGCTGACTGTGCACCTCTGTTCCCAAGGAGCACAGAGCTCTGCCCTTCATTTTCACAAAAGCAAGGTGATATAATAATGCGAAAGTCAAGAAGGAAAAGGTTTTCTCTATCCTTAGAACATATAAAAGTGGTGGATAGCCTTTGTTCATTTGTTGTTGTTTTTGTAAGAGATAACCCAATTATCTCCAATAATTTTATTTTAATTAAAAACCTATAGAAATATACGAGCAGGAATTGCTTAATTAAAATCAGGAGAGTGAGAAGAATTTCCACCTGGACAGGAATTTTCTTGTTTCACACTGCATGGAAAATGTGCTGATTGATTATTGCAAAGAATATTTTCAAATAATGGCACACTAGGAAAAAAACAAACAAACAAAAAACCTATTGACAAGAAAAAAAAGAGAGAAAAATTGTTAGGACAGATAGTAAAGTGAATTACTTCTATCAGCGTCAGTGTGTCATCAGTAGTTTTCAGGTAACTGTAAGTGTAAAATGTTTCCTTGTTGCATGAAGGAAGAACTACACTGAAATATATTTGTCAGTATAGTTAACATTGGAAACTGGAATCAAATCTTTGCTGTCTACATTAGAAACTTCTGTTGTTGTCAAGAGATAAAAAGACAAAAGAGATAAATTCTTTTCAGTTATTTGCTATTTGGGCAGGGAGTTTGTTTTTCTACATATGTGTACAGTGCAAAGCTCATTTGGGGTGTGACTGTCCTTTTAAATCTACCATAAACAATACTGTCAATAAGTCATTGCCTATGTTCTTAAGCAATTCCGCCCTAGATTCTTGTTTTTGTTTCTTTACTTCAAAGGCATTACATCGATAAGACATTTTATATGGTCTCCTTGTTTAGATTATTTCATCTGACCTATTTGCATGTAATTAGAAGTACGTGGGCCCCATCTCTGCTGTACACTTTGTAGGATTTCCATAAGGATGCAGTCATGGGGGTAATGCAAACCTGCAGGAATTAAATTACTGTTGTAAATAACGTGGGTTCCATTCATGGATATGGTGCCCATGCCACTGTAGTTTCCTTCCAAAACCATAGAAATACACATTTCTGCTAATTCTGATCTAAAGAGGAGTAGGATTTCCACATTGCTCATGTCTTTCCAGTCGAGCATCCAACTCCTCTATGGCCTTTTACCTCTGTGGCCTTGGAGACAACTAAAACATTTATGGAATGTATGCCAAGAGGGAAAACAAGACAAGCAGTCTTCCAAGACGACAGAAAACAAAGATGGGACAGGAAAAAATAAACTAGAAGAATGATAACCTTATTTCATTCCTAAGTGGGGCTTAAATAAAGTAAATGGTGGCAAAATTGCTTTCCAAATGGAATATGGGAGGCAGAGAAAGAAAGAGCATTTATACATTAGGTGTCCGGTGTTAACACTTTCAGTTATGCTGAAAACTCTGGAGTTTCCAAGGCATCTTGCAGGAGATTACACAAATGCCTAAGAAGGAGTAAAGGTGTCTTGGATCAGGCAGCACCCAATATGTTTATGTTGCCTTGATGGGAAGGGATGTGTTTATTCAAGCTGCTAGCCAAAATTACATGTGCTAATGGCTGTTATGGAAGGGCAAGAATTTATTATTTGTAACTGTGCAGCGTTATGTGTAAAATAAAATAATAATAATAAATAAAACAACAACCACCACCATAAAAACAAACAAACAAAAAACCCGCATTAGAAAAAAGGATTTTAAGAAATTTCAAGCCAAGCTTTTACAAACTGGAGAAGGAATGGGGGAGATGTAAAGCAAGCTGTTGGTAGGAGAGTGCTTAAGTATGGCTCTTCATAGAAACTCAGCAGTGATTCTATGTGACCCAGCAACTTCGTAGTGGTTCTGGAAAATAATATCTGTCCGTTGCTGTAAGTACATGGTATCCCATTGTTAAAAATCTGACAGTATATAACTGAAATATCTGTGATCTCATGTGTTTGAAAAGTTGCAAGGTAGTACTGCTAGGCCATGTAGTGATTCACAAGGATGCACCTTCTGGCCTGGGAGTCTGCCAGCCCCAAGCATTAGAGCTGTGTCTCCTTGCTAGATTGAGTTGCATTTCACTACTGAAGTGCAACTCGCATGTAAGGGGCCTATATAGTCTGCCTCAGAGAATTATTTGTGTACCTAAGGCCAATTGTTATTCAGGCATTGCTCTGGGCTTGTAGTTTTGTGATAAATCCAGGGATTCTTTGTGTTGCTTTATTTAAGATCCACTCACTGTCTCCATCCAGCTCTGCGGAATGGCGATGCAAGCAGAAGAGTTCGAGTTGCTCTTAAAATGGTGGAGGTGATAGATAGCATATTAAATTAAAAGGCTATTCAGCAGATATCAGACATGTGAAGAAGAAAGGATCGTGATGCAAGCTATGTTTAGATGTTTAGCTGCAGCATGGAAGACGTTGTTTCACATGATACTTTGCACTATATCATGTGGGGGCTGAAATCGTTGTTATTTCCTTAGGCAATTACTATCTTGCTCTGCTGCTCTCCACATAGCAGTTACTCCCACTGGAAAAGCCCAAGACCCTCAGCTGTAATTCTCATGCTATAACCACTTGACTTCACTGAACAAACTTATTTGTTTGATGTCATAATGTAGTAAAGATAGAAACTACAAGAAAATCTTCGAAACGTTTAGTAGAGTGGACCTAGGAAATCTTGGGAGACCTATTCCCTGTGGCCTTATTGAAGTAATTTGCATCTGAACAAGATAAGAACCAAATCTATGAAAGGATTTTGTTTTTCTTGATTCAAACATAGCTTTAAAGTACACTTAGCGTGTACTGGCTTTGTACTTTGTGTATGTTTAGCAACGGTTGCCGATATCGCTTAATCTGTATCTACATTACCTTGTATTTGCCATCTGTTCTTTGAATGGAACCTCTGTTTAACATTAATTTAATGAAGAAAAATGGTCCTGTAATTAAGTTTTCTAGTAAACTGTTGTGTCAGCTCAATCTTTAGTGTCATTTACAGCAGGTGGGAAATGGCAAGGGATTTTGTGATAGTGCCTCTGCAACCAAAGTGGGTCACAGAGCAGCCCTTGGGAAGGTCACCTTCTGAACCTGTCAGGACGATCGAGTGCACAGCTGGGGCAAGCTGGTCCTGTACCTAATGCAAGGAAAAATTTGGTAGAAAAGGCATATCGGAATTCCTGAATGATGACATGTAAATAATGCATTGCTAATAGCTCTGTTAAATGGGATGTGTTTGTAATGAACCTTTAATTCAGAGTGCTGTGCTTGATGAATTTGAAGTTAAACACAAGTGAGTTTCATTTCCACCTATTGGATTATCCTGTTTAATTGCTTCTGTTAAGTTCTTCAAATACACTCAGCTGTGGGAAGGTTCTGCAACTAATTGAGTTCTGCCTATACCAGTGATTTTGTTCTATGGTTCTATGATATCTAGTTTCAACTTCTCGGCTGTGGGCAGAAGTAGAAGATAGCCAAAAGGGGCTATCTTACCATTCAACTCAGGTATCAGTGCACTGAAGTCTCTGGCTATGGTGTTGTTAATTTACAGCCCCGTGTGCAGAGACACCTGATGTGATACAAAGCTAGAGCAGGGCTCTCCTGAATTATGCCTGATTGCTCACAAATCAGGAGCCAGCTACAATTGCTAGAATCTCCTCTGTGAAGCCCTGGATGACCATCAGTCGTGCTGATGGATGATTTCATTACAGGCATAACCCTGGAAAAGCTGAATTGGCTGTTATTTCATAAATGAGGAATCCGGTTTCAAAAAATTAAACTGGGTTAAATGTCATAGATCTTAAAGGGCTTCCAATATTTTAAAATGCTATATTCTACTTGGCATGGCGTATGTTCTAAGGATTAGCTCATCTAAGTCCAGTCCAAAGTCTTCACTTGTAAAAGAATTTGGGGAGAACTTTTACATCCATATTCCAAGTGGAATTGCTTTACAGAACCCTGCAGTATCCTCCTGTGACAAAGGATCCAAATCCCTTCCATTCCCCTGTATAGATGAGCTGGGAGCCTCCGGAAAACTTTAATGCTGCATGCATATCATGTACGCTGCTATGAAGTGTTGTGTTTGTGTTGCCATATTCAAGTAGGAATAGAACAGCCAATAAGAACTCCCTCACCAGGCACTTTGTGGATGCTTGGGAAGGCTCCTGTTAGTTTTGCATCATAAGTTATCATCAGAAAACAAAAACACAGAACTACCATAAAACTACAAAATAACTGGCAAATTTACTACTTGATACTACTACTACTACTCAGGTTTTGGACAAATTGCAGTTCGAAAAGACAAAAGTATACTCTCAAATGTTATCAAATGTTAGGACTTTTTAGTTCATATAGTTGACTGCAGGAGGTTTCAGCAAACAAAATGCGTAGGACATGACTGATCTTTGTATAATCATCTGAGAATCCAACATATCTGGGTCAAATGAGACATCTAAAACTCAGGAACTCTGCATCTGTAGCCATTTTCAAAGCACTGTAGCTTAGCACTAGAGTCCCACGTGCACATAAATGAGAGTCTCTTGAATAATAGCATGTCATATTAAAAAGGAAAAGACATTGTTTTGAATTTTTTTCTGTGCCTCAGACAGAACATACAAACAATAAGAAAGAAAAAATAAATGAATCTTCCAAAAAAAAATGTTACAAAGACAGAAAACAGCGAAGAATTTCCTCTGTTTAGAATAGTAAATAGAAAAACAATCTCTACAAACAAGTGAGTTGAGTTCACAATGTAGGTCATGAGAACCTGAACAGCTACTTCCTTTTCTGGAGGAATTACTGGCAGAATTTCCTCATAACCCGCTGAAATCTCTTGTATTTGATGATAGGGAAATATTTAGGTCATGAGTTAAACTACAGCACAAGAACCTCAGCCAGATCTGATAGCTGTTGTAATATCCTTGAAGGGTCATTGCCCCATTTCTGACACATCCATCAACCTGCAGCAGCAGGAGCTTCAGCACACAGCTATGTGTGCACAACGCTGTGATGCCCCATCCCTGGAGGTGTTCAAGGCCAGGTTGGACAGGGCCCTGGGCAATCTGATCTAGTACTTGACCTAGTGGTTGGCAACCTTGCCTGCAGCAGGGGTGCTGGAACATGATGATCCTTGAAGTCCCTTCCAATGCAAGCCGTTCAATGGTTCTGTAAAGGTCACCCCCACCTGGAAGCTTGTTTTTTGCCCATGGTATGTTTTTCCTCTGCTTCAGTATCCTGTAGGTCACTGGTATGACCTTAGGATTTCTCCAAGCACCATAATTATTAAAGACTGTATTCTTGAATTTGTCCTAGTGGAATTAAAAAAGAAAAAAGCAATAAATTTAAAGCTGAGTTGGATAGTTTCCTATCAGCCATTTACCTGTCCATAGTTCGATGTTGTATTAAGGGACATGGGAAATATTGGTGGTAGGTGAATGGATGCACTGGATGATCTTGGAGGTCTTTTCCAACACTGGCGATTCTATGATTCTATAAGTACACGATCAGAATTTTCATTACCTTCTATGCAAAGGTGTCTAAACAATTATTTGTTCATTTTCTTCAGAAGTTTAATTGAGAGTTCTTTTTTTCTTTATCACGGTGCTGTGAGCACCCTGAAGTTCTATTTCTTCTGCTTAGCTGCTATTCCACCGTAGCACTTGGAGTCTGACAGTAAATCCAATGGAGTACATGGTAAATATCAAAACAAGGATTAAGCTGTTAAAAAAATGCTTGCTTTCTTTTTCTGTTTCTTT
>PPHD01030527.1:0-10301 GCA_002909625.1 Bambusicola thoracicus | reverse complement strand
ATATAGATATGCAGATATATCTAGATATAAATACAGGTATAGGGAGAGCTCTATATATCTATATATAATGCTCTATCCTGCAAAGCAAAGTATTTGTGACCAACATACATGTGGGCAGGCTAACATGACAGCAAGTGACTTGAGAAGTTGGGAGACAGGGTACATCATTGTAACAGAGCACAAGCATGGGATGATAAGAAAATGGGGCCAGGCTTATGAAGAAGAGCCCACAGCTTTAAAACACTCTGCAGGTCAATTAAAGAAACACAGAGCTGGGCAACACAGTTTCAGCAGTAAAAAGTGAAACAAACAGCAAGTGTCTAAAGTATGTAAAGCATACAATACACAGTAAATGTGGAAGTGACATGGGCCTGTATTTGAGCAGGAATTGGGTGGTTGAGGCTTTCTGGAAACATGACTCTACAGGAAACATGAGTCTACAGAAGAGAGAGAACTGAGATATGAACACACTGGAGGGACTGTAATGGTGGTGGTAGACTGTGCTTACTGGAAATATTTCCCAATGAAATCTGCAAAGAAAATAGAGACTTAGGGCAATTTTACACAGTTTAGCAGAGCCTCATTCTGTTCATATGCTGTATTCTTTAATGTACTGGTTCAGTGGTAAATCAACAATGATAATACACATTTTCATGGCACGCATGACATAAATTGATCTTTTTCATTTCTACCCTAGACAAAGTTAAAACCAGCCTATAAAAAACAAGGCATACCACAATCTGATGAGAAAGCCTAATTAGTATGTGAATGTTTATGTTAGTCTCTTACCTGAAACCATGAAGTAATTCAGATACGCAATAAAATTTGAGACTCATTTAGTACCTTCATCATTAATACAATAAAATAAATGTTCAAATATTTGAGTAAAATAAAAACTTACTTGCAAAGGAAATGAGGATCTAATTGATGTATGTATTTTATACAGACTCTACCTGAACAGTTAACATGTTGACTACGTTTTTCCGCCTGCCTACTCTATTCAGTACTATATAGGTGGATGGCCACATTTTTGTTTGTATATGCTAAAGTGGATGCCAGAGTTTTACTGATTTTCTTTCCTGGAAAAAAATGTTGAAGTACTCTACCCAGCCATGAAGTACAGTTAATGGCATGAGTCATCTTCTGTTACATGGAAGTTAAATACAGCAGAAGTAAATAATGCACTGAAGGGAGAGGTAAAATGGATTTTAGATGCTAGTTTGAACTCCATTAAAGGGTTTGCAGTAACTAAAGGTCTCTAGCCTCTGATGAGAAGCTACAACTATTTTTATTTTTTTTTAAAGAAAGAAAAATACTCATTATCTGATGTAAATGTAGTTGTTTTTAAAGGGAATCACTATTCATAGCCCTAGTACACTGGGTTAACAGTTAACAGATGAAAAATATTGGAAAGTACTAGTATACGTTTCCTCTTAGCAGAAAATTTGAAGAAAATAAACAGAATAAAATCATTTTTAAGATAAGCAGAATTGAATTTTGAAATATTATTTCACTTCAAGCAAACCTAGTGGCAGAAAAAGTCATGGTAAGATGAATAAATAAAGATGTTTTTCTCCTACCTTCTAATTTTCTCTGAGGCCAGTTTGCTCTTATGGAATTTTTGATGGTTCTGTTCTTAGAGATACATGTCATACCTGAAGGACAAAAGCATAGCCAGATGTTTGCCTGTAGACTTTGCAAATACTTGGAATCAGTTGTTATCTTAAACTTCTTCTACTAGTTCAGCTGTGTAATTTAATTCACTGCCTGACACTGAATTCTCTCTCTTTACGCAGCAGCCTGCAGGTTGATGCTCTCTTTTCTCTGTTTATAAAAGAGGAGGTGTTGACTGTTCTCAGATAAGATACTAAAACAGAATTCAGTTTATATTTGCTAAACACAGGGTTGTTAAAAGGGAATAGTATGCCTGATTGTTCTTATAAAACAAAGCATCAATTATAATAACTATAATATGTGCTGCTACTTTGAATTTAGAGATATACATTCGCTAATGTAAGACAGAAGCTGTTATGACTAACTAAGTAGTTATTTTGCACAGAGTAATTTTCCCAAAGAGTAATCTCTAGTGTATTAAATAATTATCTTTCTTTTCTGTGTGTGCGTGCAGCATTGAGAAACAAGAATGTAAAAAACATAGCACTGAGAAATTTCTATTTAAATGAGATCTACTTATATAAATATAAATATCCACTGAAAAAGCTTAAGTAAATAAAATATTTCATAGATGTAACAAAATACGGAATATTTTGGAAGCATTTCCTAGGAATGAGTCACTTTTATCTATAATATTAAGAAATGAGCAACAAGATTACAGCCATGACTGGAGATCTGTGTAGTGGACTACCCTGACCAAGTGCATGAATGCCCATTGTTATATGTATATGTGCATATGTTCAAATTACAGACATTGATACATTCAGTATCACTGAATGAATTTGAAGTGTCAAAACAAGCAAATAATAATAATAAAAAAGGCAGTGTTTGCAGTGTGCTTTCACATCAGCTATTCTGTGAGCCATACATTGTTTGTCAGATACAGTTTGACCTTCTCATGAATGTCTTTGGTGGGCCAAACTTGACTGGCTGACAGCTGCTCACCAATCCATTCTCTATCTCCCCATCTCTAGTATGAGTGGAAGCAAAATACAAAAGCTCACAGGTCAAAATAAGGGCAGGAAGATTGCTCACCAGTTACTATTGCGGTCAGAACAGACTCATTTGGAGAAGATCAATAATTCATTGCCATTCAATAATGCTGTAGAATACTGAGAAGTAAAATAAACTAAAACCATCTTCCTTCATTTGGTTTTACCAAAACAGATTCCTCATTCTAAATAACTGTCACCATTATCCAGACTTCTGACAAAGCTCTCTGTCAAAACATTACTTGCATTTCTACTTTTGGTCCACTCCATACTTTTGTTTTCCTTCCCATCCATTGGTCATTTTGATCTATTTAATTACTTTCAAAAAAAAAAAAAAATCCTTAAATATTCCACAAAAACCTTGAAATGAAGAATAGAAGACTCCCATTCAAATACAAATTATTGTATCTAGAATTTTGAAGAAGCTTGTCCAACTGGAACAATTTAATTTATAAACTTGTTCACCTTCTGGCACTCCTTTTCTTCTCTGGATTTATTTTTCATGATGTATTGGCATGCTCAAATAGATCTCTGCCACATGTAGTGTTTTTCTTCTCACATCCTTCCAATCTCAGACATGTTGATGAGACTTAAATACTAGATAATAAGTTTGGCTCCTAAAACTAGCTGGTATTCAGTCCAGCAGTGAAGCAAGGCCATCATTCTGTCCATCAGTAACAGACTTTTAAACTAACAGAAAAAACATAGAATTGGGTCAATCACTAACACCTATAATCAGCACTTTTCTGTGCCAAAGCCTTTTAGTTTGATAGGAGTTTCAAATACATTTCACACCTGATGTCAGCAGGAATTCTCTTAAGAAAGAGCTCTTGTTTTTGTTATTGACTCTGTAACTGGCTCTAGCAGATTGTCTTATTTGTGTGTCTTCAAAATCACTCTTCATTTTTCTGCTTGTCTTAAAATCTCCACTACTTTTATAAGAAAAATACATTCAGTGTTAATATTCATAGTGCAGGTTCAGTGCTAATCCTACCTCTTCCCAAAGCCATTTCAAAGCTTTAAATATGTCTTCAAACCAATTATATGAGTGCAGAATACTGATTCCCTTTTACAGGCACAGTATCCATTATACCTCCTGGGGTACATCTAGTTCAAGAACAAAGGAAGAGTCAGACATTCTGCCTTTAAACTTCCTTTAGGAAATAGAATCTAGAGATGACTAATCCAAAATACAGTACATTGATTAAAAAAAAGATTTTAAAAGATAAATTACTGTGCTATTAATAAGTAACATTAGATGTGTTTGGGTGCTAGAGTATTTATATAAAACCTGAAAAATACTGATTTGTAATAGTCACATTGTTTCTTGTTCAGCAGCCAACATACCCAATGCATTTTATGTGCAATTACCATGAAATAATTCACCAAAATTGACCACCTGCTTGAAATATTCTCAGACACAGATTTACAAATGAAGTTAATTCATTAGAGATCTTTTTTTCATAGGTTGATTTCTAAACCATAGCTTCATGATTAGTTTGTAATTATTGATAGAGAATTCATTAGAACAAAGTTTGTTTCTTAATTATGATTTCTTTTTAATTTACGTTTCCACTCTCTGGAAATATTTATGTCCAATTTCCACTCTGGAACCAATCCTGTTGTGAAATTGCAGCCTTCTGAAGCATTTGGCAATTCAGAAGCCTAGCTATGAAATTTTGCTCATCATTACATTTTCCTCTTTTCCAATTTTACACTTAATTATAGAGCATTAAATCAGTCCCCAGTAAACGCATAAGACTGTCAGTCTTGCACAGACCAATTCTTTATTTACCATCAGTGACAGAATGTTGGAACACTCAGAATGAATCTCTTTATACATTTATTTGTCATACCACTTACTGCAGAAAATGCAGAAATCCCTAAAATAGCTTTACAGTCACAATACTTAATCTAAATTTGCCAAGTCACCCGTATTTGATGCAGGTTTTCTTCAGTCCTGCATAAAGCACGTTTCTTCTCTCTCCTTCAAACCCTGCCACCCTTCCCCATCTCCCCATCTTTTCAACATTAAAAGGTCTCTGGATTCATTTTAATAAGCCTTTTTTTTTTTCTTCCCAGAAATTTCTCCGGTCATTGATCTTAAGTGCTATGGTTCACTGCTAGAACTACAACCCTTTCTGTGGTTTCGATCAAGACGAAAAAGAAATGGATGAAAAACTGAAACACAAGATCAAGACAGGAAAAAACAGTCCCCTTTTCTCTCCTTATTAAAAGACAGGAAACTTTAACACTGTTGTTCTATCTAATGTTTTAATAATTCCTAAGCAAACATTTTATACACTCCCCTCTCTTCTAAACTTCTTTGTCACCCACAGACAATACAGAGAGCTTAGCTTGGCAAGCATACTGGGAGCATATTAAATGGCACATGAAGCATTCAATCCATCAGAAAGCACAGCACCTTGCCATTACCATTCAGAAAGAATACAAAGATGTACTTATTTTTGTGGGTAATTCATTCATCAGCATGAAGGAATTCAGCTTCCTATCTCCCAGGGGAAAATGCATTTACACCAGTGAGCCAAACAATACTCTAAAAAGAAACACCTTTCCTCATAGCATTTAAGCGATACCGTGGTCCCAATAACACATGAACGATGATATCAGCATAATTCTTTAAATTCAATGATTAGGCTATTCAAGAGCAGAGCAAGGACTAGATGTTTGAACTGCTACCAAATCTTTTTATACTTTTGAAATGAAATACTGATTGGATAAAACACAAAAATAATAGCAAAAGTGAAGAAAAGAAAAACAACTGGGTCTGAAATAGCAAAAAGAATCCACATTTTCTTTGAAAAGAGACAAAGTCTTTCAGGGTTTCAGTCAAAAAACTCTTATTTCTGTAGGAATATATTGGCAAGACCGAAGATGTGAACCCGTGTTCAAGACTGACTTTGAATATCCATTCTGAGCAGTACCACTGAGAATTATAGCAGTTAACACGTATAAAAATGTTGACATCACAACGTACATTTCCTTTTGCTTTGGGAATCAGGTTCCCTGATATTAAGAAAAAATAGATCTGTCCATTGTAGTGCACAATGATGGCAATAACGTGTATTTTCTTTCACTTTGTTTATGACCAGCAGAACAGGTCACTACTGTATTCAGTACATGCAATACCACTAATAATCCAGGACATAGAAAGCAGTAGATTATATGAAGGTGATAGGATGGCATAAGATTAACTAGAAATATTGTAGTTACAGAGATTTGTTATCTACTAATGAGAAAAGATACAAAACCATCTTTCATTTCCAGCTGCAACTTCAAATTGTTTTAAATGCATCAGGAGAGAGGGGAAAAAGGATTCTACTTATTTTATTAATTGACTATGAAAGCCTCAAAAAGGACTTCTTCCAAAGTCCTTTATAGATTAGTAATTCAGTTAATGATGTAGAATTTATGAAGAAAAACATTACACATTGTAGTGGAATTGTAATGGGCTCACACTGTAATGTGACAATATCCTTGTGGGTCAGGGCAGGTTCAATCAGGTCCCCAAATCACACTGTTCCTCCCTTCCACTGTGCTGAGAAAGCACAGTAACAATAACGGTTCAGGTACATATGTGGTAGAATAACTAAGGGAAAAAAAAAAAAAAAACCACAAAAAAAGAGACAGAAAATACAGTGGTTGAGGTTTTTTTGTGTTTCACAGTTACCAAACCACTGAACTGAAAAGTAGATCCTACAGTACTGACAGTCACACCGATGCACATGCACATGCCATAGTGACTCAAAGTCAAAATTCCCACAAAGCATATCCCAACCAACTGAGAATGGTAGAGTTTTAATAACTCAGAAAATGGGAATATGAGAGAGTAATGGATGGTGCTAGATTATTGTTTTCTCTGAATGCTGAGTGGTGCTCCAAAAAATTGCTCGGGTAGCATACCTCGCTCTATTTTTTTGTAATAATTAAGATTCTTTATAAAACAGATGGTGCCAAAAGACAACTTGTCTTTTCACAAATTCGTGCTTTTTAAAATTCTTTTCTAAAATCTATTGCTTTGCCATACAAGAAATATTTTGCCTCTATGATAAGTAACTTCACAAGAGGGCATTCAAGAGGAGACTGCTTAATTGGTTACTGCTGCTGTTTCTTTCCTTTTTCTCTCTTCCCACAGTCATAGTCTGCAGCAGAATTAACTGCTCAACATTTCTGATTAGTTGCTCAAAAAAATTCCAAAATATCAATGTTCATAAAATGATCAGACTAAGCTGTTTAGCCTTTTTCAATGCTGTTTTAATTCTCATTACATTTTTATGAGAAGTAATCCTATTTTGCATGTTTTAAATGAAAAATAATGAAGTCATAAAATTAAAAAATATTTTTTCCATAACTACTCACTCTCTTAATGTTACACAATGGAACATAAATCAATACACTTCAAGGCACAGTATTGCGCATTTGAAGAAAAATACAAATCTAAAGATCTCATTCTGATAATTTCCTTTCCAGTGCTTTGTTTATTTATGAGAAAACCTGACATTCAACACTTTATTTTCCAATAAAAAATTGGAATAGTCTTTAATGATTATCAAAGAAACATACAGAACAGCTTTGAAAGTGCAGGGATTGATAGCCTTGTAGCTAAGGGACCAGACTGAAGGATTCTATTGTCAGATGTGCAAGGAACATTGTCTGTGATATTGAGCAAAGTTTTGTGCTTTCATATTTCATATAAAAGGAATGAAATCTTATTTATTTTTTTTTCACATTTCCCCTTGCCCAACACAGCTATTTAGGTAGTGTAATAAAAACAATAACTCCATTCACTTTTTGAAGAAGTTCCTGTCAGTGATCAAAGAGATAAGTACCATGGTCAATAATGAGAAGAAATATGATATTCATTCAAAATATTTTAAGCATTTAAAGGTAGATAGGAAGTACCTGATAGAATGTACTCTGTCGGTGTAAATTTTTATACAGTGCCTCGGTTTTATTAAAAATAACTTTCATCCCTCAAAGAGAAATGTTTTAAACCCAAGCAGAAATTCGGTGCTGTAGCTTCTTTGTAAATCCTAAAAAGATAATAATCTAAACAAACTTCAATTTTCAATGTTTCCAAGGAATCGAGATATAACACCAAAAAGGTCTTGTGAAGGTCATGATAGCTCATAGCTGTCAAAACTAGAACCAGTATTTAAAGAGGACCAGTTTCAAAAGTGAGGGAATATAGCTGATCTGTGAATTACACCTTCGTGAGTAACAGGAGCATTGATTAAATTAATCATTAAATGTAGAAAGATTTCTAAATGAACATGGTGTAAGATGCACAACCAGGCCGGTTTCTAAAATGAAAAACCTCTCTCTAATAAATCACAGTTTTTGTAGGTATCAAAAGAAGGTACATGGGGAACAGCCTGAATTTACACTTATTACTTCTTTGAACTTCCAGTTAATCACTGGCAAAATTCCTCATTGTTAAAGATGATGAATATGTTATGAATTCTTGTGTGTAATGAATTGTTTCCAGGACTGAAAGAATCATGAAAATCTAGCCAAATATTTATCAGTGAGAGAAGGTGAAAACAAGGTTCTGTATCAGCACCAACAACCTGCTTAACGCTTACCTGACAACCCTAAACTGTCCTCTTTCTTCTCCCCTCAAATTATGAGTACTCAAATGTTTCATCTTCTGAACAATAGCTAGGTTGTTCATTCTTTATTTGAGGAAGAGACCGTATGTCCAAATTAATTGAATAATTAACAAAAAATCTTTGAACATTTAATGATATTCTAATTTTGGCTATACAATATTTTCCTTATCTTTCCTAAGATGAGTACATGGAAATCACATTTCAGATTTAAAGGTCTAATTTAAAGATTTATTCTTTATTATTTGAAATAAAAATAATTCTTTTCATTAGTTTTTCTTTTTTTCAGGAAAGACTCTGTTCCGTTCCATACCCTCCTCACCTCACCCAAAGGAAGAACTAAGAATTGAAGTACACAGCTGATCAGCAAAGCATAGAGTAAAACATCTGAGCATTTCTAAGAGAAATACTCTTTAGTATAAAGAATACAAGAATTGTTCCACAAAATAAAAATCGTAAGTATAATGCTATCACTTCACAGATGAGCTGGATACCTATTACCATATCATCACGCAAGTTCAAAGTACTGTAAAGTGCAATATGCAATATGCACTAGTTTTCTAACTGATTAAATACAACCTGAGCTACTATATATATGTTCCTTTTACTCTATTTCTACTCAGTCTCTCAATATTGTGTTCTTTTATATAGATCTCATGAGAAACTGAAGTGATTTACAAATACTTGTGTATTCTGAAGACATTGTGTCTTTGAAAAAAAAAAACCTCCAAATGAAAAAAAAAAAAATAGTTCAACAGGTTTCTGCCTAGCTTGAGATAACTCTACATTATTATTTTAAGCTAATCTCCACATTGCTCCTACTTACTTAGGTGGTTTTTTTTCTATTGAAGTCCTGACCTGAGCATGTAAACTTCACTCTTCTCAGATGAAAAAATTCTAGAAGATGTATTATAGTATATTATAAATATCTAGAAGATGTATCAGCAGTGCTGGCCATGCTCTGCTGTTATGAACCACACAGGCTCTTGATCAGATGAGATCTAATCAAAACTAAAGTCTCCAGAGTTCATGTAGATTGGAAATTGAGTATTCAGTACCTCGTGTTTAATCCTCCAGATTCTCTTCACCAGCGAGACTTCTATTTTACAGTCTGTATAGCCAAACTATATTTCACAAATTTGGCTGTAGAGATATGGGAGATCAGGCCAAAAGCAGCACTAGGCTGTCAGTTCATCACAAAACAGATTAGTCAGGTAAATTTCCCCATGGTTAAGACATGCTGGACTTTCTCAAACATCCTCTTGGTCATCAGAGACTTCCTCTGATCATCATAGAATTAAATTGAAAAGAAATTAAATTAAATATATTAAAATGGTAAAATAGTGAGTGCAACTAGTGAGGGAAAGAAAATGCAAATTAAAGTGTCTGAATGGGTAGAAATACTATGTCAGAAAGAATTATGTAGAAATGTATGGAAATATCACAAAGGAAATTGAATGGTTAAATAGGAAATGAGAATGGTCTCATTCTAGACAAAGAAAAAGTTATTCATTTTTTTCAATAGAGGTCACTTATTAGCATTTTTTCTAGGAAGTACTTAGTAGGAAAATCACCCACAATAAAACTCCACTGTCAATGGTGAATAAAAACGTTATTTGTAATGCTGAAATGGATTCTACATAACTCTATCAAGGTACTAATGACTACCAGAAACAGAGAATGTGTGACTGGAACCAGGTCACTGGGACTGTGAGACTGTAGTTAAGAAGTGCATAGAAAGAAACTGAATCCAAAAACTGAGGCACTATTCTAGGTCAGAATATCTTCACCAGAGTGGATTTATAGATGTCTAAAGAAACTAAGTAGCCAGTATAAATGAGGAATACGAGGTCAGTACAAACAGACAGAGAACTGCACAAAATAAGATGCATGAAAACATAAAGGGTACGTGGTAGAAGCTGATAGAATCCAAGTGGGAGAATGCTGACTGGTGTGAAGAGGGATGAATTCCTGTGAGGGTGGGAAAAAGGCAGAAAAAAGCAAG
>PPHD01030526.1:0-10301 GCA_002909625.1 Bambusicola thoracicus | reverse complement strand
CAACCCAGGCCATTCTGTGACTCTGTGAAAGCTCAGCATTATGGGTGGTCAGGCACTGGAATGGGCTGCCCAGAGAGGTGGTGGAGTCACTGAGCCTGGTGGTGTTCAAAGAGCATTTGGATGTTGTGCTGAGGGACATGGTTTAGCGAGAACCATTGGGGAAGGGAGAATGGTTGGACTGGATGATCCTGTGGGTCTTTTCCAACCTCAGCGATCCTATGATTCTATGATTATGCCTTTAATGCTTTCACCTCACTACTGCTGGGAGATGAAAGGACACAAAGCTGTAATTTGCACCTAAAATAAATAAGTGCTAATTTAACTACTCCCTTCGCGAGGGGAGTTAATTATCTACCACACCGTTAGGAACTGCGACTGGAGCCATTCACCCTCAACACACGGTCGTCCCCTTGGCCTCGTTTACTGCCAGCTGCCGAAAGGAATGCACGGCGGCCCTCACAGCTCTGTCCTCCTTTGTGCCCACAGGAAGCCGACCGCTGAGAACATGGCTGCCCGCAGCCTGCCCTTGTCGCCGCCACTCAGTCACAGACACGCACGTGCAAGTAACGGGACGCTCCATAGGAAAACGTTATCTACCGCTGCGTTTTAACAGCGAGCAAAGCACGTGCACCACATAAGCGCGTCCTGCCGTTACCTTGGGCCCCATGGTGACAGCCACGGCATCTGCCAGCAGATCCACTCCCTGCAGCATCAGGGCTCGGGCGTCCGCACCGAACTTCACATCCTTCGCGTACGCCCGCGTGAGGTGCGGGGCGAGCGCTCTGGACACCGGCCTGATCTGGCGGAGTACTGCCGGCAAACGGAGCATGTCTAGAAAATTAAATTCGACGTTAAGTTCCGACAGAACAGAAGGAACGGAGGGTCCTCCCGCAGGCCGGGCGCGGCGGCCACATGTCCCCTCCCGGCAGGACGCGCGCCGCAAGGTCAGAGCCGCTCGCCCCCTGCCGCCCGCCCGGCCGCGCTGCAGCCGCCCCGCTCCGCGCCGGCGTCGCCCCGGGGCTATCGGGGGTCGCGAGGAGCCGGAGCGGAGCTCGCCCCCCACGCTGGGCCGCACGCCGAACGCGGAGGCCGGGCCCGCACGCAACGCGTACGACGAGAGCTCGGCCTCCTCGCGGTCGGCGCGCGGCGCTCCCCTCAGCGCCGTAACGGTCACGGTGAGGAGACAGGGCCGCTCTCGGCGCGACTCACCTGCGGGGTTACGGGAGGCGCCTCCGCCGTCCGGTCCGATGCGAGCGCGCGGCACGCAGGTCTGCACGCAGGGGCGGGAAGCGCGCGGCACTCACTCACGCGGCCCCGCCCCCCGCCGGGCAGACACCCATGCGGGGAGCGGCGCGG
The DNA here is from genome assembly GCA_002909625.1 of Bambusicola thoracicus. Lineage (NCBI taxonomy): Eukaryota > Metazoa > Chordata > Aves > Galliformes > Phasianidae > Bambusicola > Bambusicola thoracicus. Next base: position 8,945 of record PPHD01030526.1, on the reverse strand, counting down.
CCGGGCCCCGGAACCTGCATGGCCTCTCCGGCCCGCCCATAGCGGGAGAAGAGATGCCGGAGCACCGCGCGCTCTGCGCACGCGCAGGACGCGCCAAGCGCGAGTCACCCAGGTTCCGGGGCCCGCCAATTCCAGAACCTTCTGGAATGCCCATGCTCGCCCCGGGTCAGAGGTGAACTGACTTCACTTCCGGGTGGCTGCCCGACCCCGGCCCCCGCCAGGCATCGAATCGCCGTTTCGGCGGCACTGAGGGCGCCAAGGCGGCCCGTGCGCCTGCCGCACGGGTGCGGCGGGCAAAAAGAACCGGCGGGACCCGAGCGGGTGACGGTTGGGGGCGGAGCACCTCCCGAGGGCAGGGCGCGGCGCGCGGGGCGGCGGGCGCGCATGCGCACGCGGTGACCTTTCTCACGTGTGCGAGCAGCGGCGCGGTCACTCGGTGCGGGAGTGCAGCAGCCGCCATGGTGAGTGCCGCGCCCCGGCCCCTGCCGTTACAATCGGGCCCGCGCTCGGCCGCGTGTCGGCGCCCGCGCATCCCTGCGCAGGGTTGGGCCCGCCGCTGCGGCCCGCCTGTCCGTGGGGCGAGTAGGCCCCACTCTGGGGGTCGTCGGGAGCGCGCCGCCGTGCGTGGGTGCTGCCTGGCGCTGCCGGAGGGTGATAAGGGATGGTGGGGCTGCGTTGGGCCGTGGGGGGTGCGGAGGCAGGTAGGGACGGAGCGGGCGGCCCTCCTCGTCGGCGTCCTGCCTTAGCGCCGTGCGGGCGCTCGGTTAGCTCGGCCTGGAGCCGGGAGTGGGGTTCGGGGCGGCCCGGAGCGCTACAAGGTCACCGGGTCCTTGGGAGGGCTGCATTGGGCTCCGCAGGTGCTTCAGCCCCGTCTTGCGCCCTGCTTGCAGCGGCCCGCCGCAGTCAGCTCCCGCAGGGGCTGCGTTGTGCGCCTGCGGAGCGCGGGAGGGAAAACGGAGCTTGTCGTGTTGTGCCCGGCTCTGCAAGCTGCTGACATCCAGGCCTCTCCTGGAGGAGCACTGTATAGGGGCAGAGCTGTCCTTGTATCTGCGTTGATATCTCACTGCTATGATGCTTGTAAAATTAGGAATCATAAAGCGGCCTGGGTTGAAAAGGACCGTGATGATCATCCAGTTTCAACCCCCCTGCTGCTTGCAGCGCTGCCAAGCACCAGACCAGGCTGCAAATAGCGTTCCCTAAAGCTTAATCATAAAGTGCCTGCCTTCTGAAGGCTGCTGACCGATTTCAGCTGAACAGAACACTCCCATTTCAGGGAACCAAAAAAAAGGGATGGGTTCTGGTATTTTCTTAGAATGAACGTCATAGCGGCTTGCAGTCATTTCCATGTCTCTCATCGTTCTAGAAGTAGCATCTTATCCACGCTTGTTTTGTGCTCACACGTTGCCTACCACTTTGTTTCCCCCCCCGGTTTTAAAGCTTGTGTGCCGATGGGTGTTAATGGAGGGTGCACAGATGCCAGGCTGCTCCTGGCTGTTTCTGTGAGCCCGGGGTACCTGCCTTGCACCACGCTGTCTCCGTGTGACTTGGCAAGGCTCCATATCTTGCCTCCTAAACCAGAGCAAATTCCTTCTCCTGCCCCTGCTTTGCGGGGTTCTGTGCTTGCCTTCATCTCCTGTGTGGGAGCAGGAGTGCTGCTTCACAAATGCAGCCTGTTAGGGGGTGAGGAGTTGCCTTTAAATGTAAAAATTAAAACAAAATGCAGTGAGTAGAGGCAGATTTTGACGTATTGATCTGCGTGAAGGAAAAGCACTCGAGGTAGAAATGTTGCTTACTTCTGTGGGCCTAATCCTCAACGTCTGGGGCTAAAGGTACAGCATGTATGTAGAAATCGTTGCAAGTAACAGCAGTCTTCGTTTGGACTAAAAACTTCAGAAGCTGTTGCACGGTGTGAAATGCAATGTCTGGAAATGGCCTGAAAAAGACTGACATGAGGTATGGGCCTAGCCTGACACTTTGTTACTATAAAATACTCTGCTACAATGAGTGGAAGCGCGGCCGTCCTCAATCTTGATTAGGGCTGTCTGTGAATGTGAAAGTACACCTTTATGATCCATAGGCTGTTCTCGGTGAGCACTACTAAGTAACGGTTTAGCATTAAACGCCTGCGGAGGTTGGGGCCACGTGGGGCTCCTGCTCCACCTGCTGGTGGCGGATTCCCTTAGCTGGAGCGAGGAGCTTTGCCTCAAGGGCACGGATTGCCCAATATGAGCCCCTGAAGGCCGCATGGCAGCGAGCTGCTTCTCAGGAGCTTCAAGCTGTTGTAGCGCTGCTTTGCTTTTGTCTCCACCGATTTCTGATGCAATCAGAGGTGGTGTATTTTGCTTCTATGGAAAAGAAGTACTCACTGTTTTCTTAAACTCTTCTTCTCTCACAACTGCTTAGCTGTGGGTTTTCTTTTTTAGTTGCACTTTTGTTCAACTGTTTTTCCTTCAACGCTGTGCCCCTTTACAGGCAGGAAAAGCATTTAGGAAATTCCTTCCCCTGTTTGATCGTGTTCTGGTTGAACGATGCGCAGCAGAGACTGTAACCAAAGGAGGCATCATGATTCCAGAAAAAGCTCAAGGGAAGGTGCTGCAAGCAACAGTGGTAGCAGTTGGATCGGGAGCCAGAGGGAAGGTAAGCGTCTGAAGCATCAGCTTTGGCAGCTGGAAAATGGTAGTAGGAAAGGGATGGCTGCAGTGTAAGTTTAATGACCTATGACAGAAATTGAGAGAGGGCGACTGAAGTTGGAAGTGCAGGTTCAAAGAGGAGGTAGAAATCTTCGGTTCCCCTGCCTGGCTCTGGCCTTGCATTCCAGTCTTCCTCTGAACGTTTGCAACTTGCTTTTTGAACCCTGCTATTTAGAAGCCCCCTTAAACAATAGGTGGTTTTCTTTGTTGTTCTGAGTGTGCCATTCACTGTCTTGTTCAGAAATCATTCTCCATAAAGATCGGGCTTAATGCACCACAAAAAATCAGGAACTGGTAGAAATAAATGTTAATTGAGTTTTCTTAATCTTTGACTGTTGAATACTCCTAGGATCCTGAAAAAGACCTTTAACTTCATTTCTCCTTAAAATGCCCGTGGCTACTGGCTTTGCTATTGGAGGATTTTCCCCCCATCTAAATGGTGGTCAGTTAGTCCCAATGGCAGACAGCAGGTTACAGTTTAACTTCAGTGTGTTGACTCAGACTTTGCCTGTGAGTCTTTCCATAGATATCAGGGTTTTTTTTTTTTGTCTCTGCCTGCTTTTCAAAGCATTACATTGCAGAATGGTACTATTATCTGACTAATGCAGTTGTACTGAATTTACAGTAACAAAGTTGGAATTGAACTTTATCAGCTGGTTCTAAGCAGAGTATAGAATTATCAGTAACACCAAAAAATTACTCAAAGTAACAAAGGTGGGAAAGTAATACTAAGTGGTACTTAAAGCAATCAGTAATGGTTATAGAATATTGAAATTGACTTTATCTGATCATTTCAGAAAGGAGTTTTATGGTCTATCGATTCCTGATGATTATGATTTTTTTGAGAGGACTTCCCTGTTGCATTTACACTGGAACTAAATGGCAGTGCTTTTCATTCAGGAAATCACTGCTTAGCTGTTGCAGGACTATAGTGCTTGGAAATTGAGTGGTATGCTTTTCCTCCTAGTAAACCCGAATATTCTAGTTTCACTGTACAACCGAAATGTAGAGTTACTGTGACATCTTGAATGAGTTTTGTGGATGTATCATTGCAGCATGGAGCAATTCGGACATTACCTTTCCATTTAACTTGTGTAAAATGAAGGATTTTTTTTCTTCCAGGATGGTGAGATTCATCCAGTGAGTGTCAAAGTTGGTGAAAAGGTTTTGCTACCAGAATACGGTGGTACCAAGATTGTACTAGAAGATAAGGTATGTTTTCCCCTTTTGGGAATGTAAATGGGACTGGTTCCCAGAATGTCACGCAGTCAGTAGTAAATACAGTATGTAATACTTAGTGGGATTAACAGCATTCAATAAATGCAGTTGTTGGTATTCGAGTGGGAGCAGCTAAATCAAACCACATTTTTGTCCCTGTAGTACTTGTTAATTCCTCCCTTCCTTAAAAGAAAGTAACCAAAGAAACATCTGGCTTGACCTTTGCTGGATGGACGAAGTGCCTTCATATGCCAAACAAGCAGCAGAGGGAAGCCTAAGGGGCTTTGAAATTACTGGGACATCCTTGCTTTTGATGGGGAAAGCCTACACTGTACAACCGAAATGTAGAATTGTCCTCTTAGAGTACTTGCACATCCTGCTACTAAGATGAATAACTCGGTAGCATTCCCAGGTTGTGTCTTCTGCAAAACAAAAATCTCTCCAAGAAGTCCAATGGGTAGAACAAGCTGTGGTTAGCTCATTTCTGATTTTGTACTTCATGATGTGTGGTAGCCTTCAGAACCAGACAGTATCTGCAAAACAGCTGATAAAAGGAATTGTGATGCTATTATTTCTTTTACTTGCAGGACTACTACTTGTTTAGAGACGGTGACATTCTTGGAAAATACCTGGACTGAAGTTGCTGCGGTATCAGTCATCCATTCCACTAAAATTCTGAAATGCTTTCTTTCATCATGTAAATAAGTCCTTTATTTTATAATAAGCAGGCATTGAGTCTCCAAAATAACTTGTGATCTCACTGTAATGATGGAACAGAAATAAAAGCGTGTACAGTCAGAAATTGGTTGCTCTTGCTTGAGTTCCACTAACAGTGAAGTGCAGATGACCGCCATCCAGCCTTAATTATTCCAAACAACATCATTTTTATATCCTTATCTGTGTACTGAAATTGTAAAGGCCTTTACAATAAATTTCTAAAACTGTGCTGCTTCTGTCTCAGTTTCTGCTACTGCTCTGTGAAACTGAGTATCAGTTGTGTGATGCCTTGAAGTAATCTCTGGAAAAAATGTTGTAGTAGTAATACCTGAATGAAAATTAATTTGTCTAGTGTTGGGAGACAGATTCAAAGTGGTTATTACACAGAGATAGCAGCTTTGTTTCACCTCAAACTCGATCTGAAGTAACAGATTCCTTTTGACTTGATGTCCAGCAATAGCTAGTGGTAGGCGACAAGATGTTTGGTATGGGGCAAGAGAAATGCACCCAAACCATCCCGCCGATCAGAGCTTGCTGCGAGCGATGCCTCCGCTAAAAAGAATTCTAACGCTTTTTCTTACCTGTCTCAGTCATTTTTATTTTTAGCCTACCAAATAACAGCAGTTAATTGGCATAACTGGAGCCAATGCTGATCTTAATGCAGCAATTGATAAATAAATTTGCTTCATCTTGCCACATCTCTTCTTCTCCCACAACTTAGTACAGAACTGATACTGTATTTCACAAATTATACTTCATTTACCTTTAATGTAGCATTCTTAAACAGTAGGATATTTACTCAACTCATGCTGAAGCAATCACATTGGCATATTTCTAACTGCCCTCTTTTGCCTTGGGAATGGATTCAAGGTTATTTGCACATGACTGCACAGATCTGCACTTTATACTGTTCCTAGGTATGCCTTCACAGCTGGGATGTGCTGGCCTAGTAGTGCAGCCTGAGAACAAAAGGCTGTCTTAAAAGGCTTTAGCACAGGCTTATATGAATTAAATCCATGCAACATTTATTGCTACCAATAGCAGTGAAATAGTAGTTCTTACTGAATTAAAGCTGTTATAAAATGAACGTTGTTAGATAAACTGCAAGCCTGCAGATAACCACCATGAACTGTAATAAAAATATATTTATCAGCTTCAGTAGCTGCAGTGAGGAACTTCAGCTTCCACACGCTCCAAAACAATGTATTTTCTGCTGGGGGTTATCTGTTGCCAGTTTTTACACAATGTTAACTATCACCCAGCAGTTCCATTACAAGTTGGCTGTAGTGTCTTCTGTTCCCTGTAGCTGACCACCAACTTTGGAGCTGTAGGCAAACCATGCAAAAGCTGCTCTGTCGAGGTGGTGGTAGTGAATTCCCACTAAGCAGGAGCGGGCACTAACAAGATAATAGAGAAGTCCTTTGGCACAACAGGCTGACCTGAACTCTGCCCTGGGGCAGTTTTACTATAGTAGTTGCAGCAGTGCACGTTATAGCAGAAACAAGGTTATCGCGCTGCGGTTATCTTAAAAGACAATTTATTGCACAACGAAACACAAGCTCAGTGAGAAGCATTATCTGCCCCTGCAGCAAGCATGCTTTTATCTTGTGTGATAAGGCAGGTATTCTGGTGTAGTCACATACTGAGAGGGGGAAGGTATCTAACGTATTCACAGCTTAATTAACTTACAGAAACTTGATGACATCTTGAGGAGAAAAAAAAGTGCAGTAGGAAATAATACCCAACAGGTAAGTGTTAAGCCTAGCATTTCAGCATTAAGATACTGTCTTTTAGAGATGATTTGTATAGGACCCTCACTCGTGAGGTTCACAGTTGTTTGCGAAGAGCTGCTCTGATGTATGGTGGTGCAACCTGAGACCAGGCAACCCTGAGGAGCAGAAGTAGCACGTATACCCACACCACTTCCCTTAGTCCTTGGCCAAGGCTGCCCTGCCAGCTTAGCCCGCACCCAGCAGGACTGTACTGAACCAGCACTGCCATATTGCCAAGCACACAACATATATCACCTTCTCTGCTCTCAACTCCAACTCGTGCTTTCAGCCCAAGGAGATTTTCAGCACCTTGCTGCCATGCTTATTAAATAAAATACTTCTTGGGTGTATCTAGTCTTTATACAACACATTCAAAACAAATGTCATTTTCTTCAGAACTTTCGTGGGAATAAGAGGTATGTGGATAGAAAAAAAAGAAAGCATCCCTCAGCCTAATCAAATGGAGGACATGCTGGTGTGTTGGATGAGTCAACAGAACATTTTATTCCTGCACCATGAGGCTGTCCTTGTCAGCAAGGACAGTGTAACAAACTACTCCGCCAAGGTGATCCATCTGCCATTACTGTTTTTTATGTCCATGGTTACATACCAAATTTTATATCCCCTGGGTTACAGAGTGGAGGTCAGTATCAGTGACAAACGCTCTTTTTTATGCTCCCGTAAGAATTCAGACTTGTTTGTTCCACTGATTTCTAGAACATCAAAGCTCTAATTTGTGCAAAAAAAAAAGAAAAAAAAGAAAAAAAAGAAAAAAAAGTGACATACAGCCCTTCCTGTTCTTTGTGATCAGTTCTTTCCAGCTATCTGAAGCATAAAGAACGAAGGCAGAATCCATCCACGTTTCGTACTTCCTTGTCTTCCCATTCTGGAAAGGGATCTGCTGGCAGCAGCAGCACTGCTTTCAGAAGGCCTTTCTCACCATGCCTGTTACCTGCCATAGTAAGAACAGGGTGAAGCTTTCATAGAATCATAGAATTGCTAAGGTTGGAAAAGTCCCACAGGATCACCCAGTCCAACCATTTGCCCATCACCAATGGTTCTCACTAAACCATGTCCCTCAGCGCAACATCCAAACGCTCTTTGAACAGCACCAGGCTCGGTGACTCCACCACCTCTCTGGGCAGCCCACTGCAGTGCCTGACCACCCTTTCAGAGAAGTAGTATTTCCTAACATCCAGCCTGAACCTTCCCTGGTGCAGCTTGAAGCCATTCTCTCTAGTCCCTTTCATACCCCTCTTATGTTGAAGGCCTAGAGAGGAATGTCCAGGCCCTACCAGCACAGGGGTAGGATCATCTTGGACAAATAGTCCCCTTCTCACTCATGAAGCAACGCAGACCAAGTGAAAACCATGACGTGGAATTACTGTTGATGAGATTTTGTTAAAGAACCACCAGAAATTCAATAAAAGAAAAATAAAAAGCAGCTTCCAGTAATAAGGGGGTAATTATGAAGGAGCAACAAAAGAGATTTACAGATTTCAATATCTTGATTAAAAAACGCTTCAGAAACTTCCTTTTTCCCACAAAAGTGAGCCGGTTTCAAACTGAAGGGGTGGGCGCATTTCTCACGGAGAGGTGTCTGTTCTCAGCCTGATCTATCTGCGTTTCAGAAACAAGGTGTCCATGGAACAGAAGTCAGGGACAACTGAAAATGTCACATCCCCCCCTGTTCTGTGCTTGAGATACCAGCTGAACCTTGACATGGATTAAAAAAAAAACAAAGAAAGAACAACACAAGGCTGCGTTATGAGGGACTGAGACACTTAGCACTGCAGTTCCTTCGGGGCTGGCTAATTATAAATCGATCTCATAAAAAATTAATGCAGGGTCCCAGCAGATCTAACGCCGCAGCATGACCCGCATGCCCTTCACCGGCACAGCGGTTACTCCTGTTATTAACTTCACCCCGGAAAAAACGCTGAGAGGAGCAGTTCCACGCTGTGGGGCACGGCTCCTTCTCGGGGCAGTGAGGCCGACCTGCGGCTCACCAGTCAAACAGTAACCAGAGCAAGCGGCACCGGGCCTCTCGGGATGCGCCCGCCTTACAATGCGCCGGGCGTGGAACTCCCGCTCCCCCACACCAAGTCGGGGCGGGCTGGTGCCCACACCCAAGCGGAAAATAGCACCGTTCCGCGCTTCTCATCGCTTGCGCGTTGCCCGGCTCGTTGCTGTCCCACCACAACCCCCTGCTGCGGTGACAACACCTCGGCCTTCGGTACGGCACACCTCGAACGCGCACGGCGGAGCGGCGCCCACCGACACCTCCAACCCGTACTCCCACACAGCCGCAGCGCGCCGCCGTAGGCCGCTCCCTCAGCGCCTCTCGCGAGACTTCCCGCCCCGCCCCGCCCAACAGCCGCTCGCGCCGGCCCCTCGCCCTCCGCCCCGCCCGGCGTCGCCACATCCGGGTCCTGGCGCCGCTGTCACTATGGTCATGGCGGAGGGAACGGCAGTGCTGAGGCGGAACAGGCCGGGCACCAAGGCCCAGGTGAGGCGTCGTAGCCGCGCGGCCGAAAGCGGGGAGCGG
>PPHD01030524.1:0-10302 GCA_002909625.1 Bambusicola thoracicus | reverse complement strand
AGTAGAAAATAGAGTATGAGAAAATGAGAAATAGAGTAGAAAATGTGTATGAGAAGCTCCTTTAGAGTCTTTCCTTTCATAAAACATGGCCAGAAGCATCACTGATCATCTGGGCTGGCAAACATGCTCAGCAACCTAATCAAGCCGTGGAATTTCCTTTGATTCTTGCCAGTTTTAACCATTGAAAAGGCATTTCCATAATCTTTTTGCACTATGAAAATCCTTATTTTGAGTTATGTAAACCAAACACTGTAGAAAGATATAGCTCTGGTCAGGATAAATAATGATCAGCTAATAAAAAAACAGTGATATCACAAAGTTTAGAGTATCCTGGACTAAACTACTAGCCGAGACCACTAGATTTACAGAAAAATTACTTTAAATCCACTTGTTAAAACTTAATTTTCCATCTTGTCAAAGAAATATGCTTCTCAGACCAAATTTGGTCCTGTTCTATAAAGATGCAAGAAAACAAGCACCCTCTAAAGATAATTCTGTGATTAGACTTCTAGTTCGGAGCTACAGAGCAGAAGATCCGGTAAGTATCCTCTATGAAAAACAACCAAACCACCTCACCTGAGGGCATGTTTTTTCTAGCAGCATATATCTTTCCCTGAAGTAATGTACAGATGTGGGATAGATGGTTGATGCTCAGTATCAGTACTTCCAGAGTCTGATCTTTATCATGCTGTAAATGAAATGTATCAAGAACAGCTTTTGTTTTTCCACTACTGCTTGAAACCTTGTCAAATATATTTCTCTTTCCCTGTCACTCTCATGATATTTCTTTGGCAAATGCTACAACCGAATCCTTGCTGCATTTAAAACATCCTCAAAGTAATTACAAGGAAGAGAAAAATCTTTTCAAAATATTATTTTAATTTCCATTCACAATCCTAGAATGTCACAGAGACATGAGATCAATACAAGACAAAGTCACTTCCTTCTCTGTTCTTTCCTGTGCCATAACATCTCATTATAAGTATGATGAAGTTCTCTACTTCTTGTATTTTTAACTAGTTTATAACTAGTTATATAGTTATAACTACATAATCACAGTAATATTTATACACTGAAATTACTGACCTACAAAATTCTAACTTCACTATTAGCTTATTTCTCCACACCCCAGAAATAAAGCAATACTACTTGCTGTTGATTGGAAATTACATTTTTAAAGCACTGAAGCACTTAGAATTAATCTAGAGCTCAGTCCTAAATGATGTGAAGTTCATTTATGATCTAGTATTTAAAAACCTTTCTAAAATCAGGGGTGAGAATGCATTTACTGAGCAAACAGTAGCCACATGAAAAAATGTAAGCAACTTGAGTTAATAGGTATAAAAGTCTGTGAGTCTAAAAAGTTAGAAGCACAGAACTGAAAGCAATAGATCAGATGTCATTTGCTAGCCAAAATCCCTCTCCAAGTGATGCTATTATTAGGAATACATTTGTAGACACTTGCCAGTGAAGGGGATTGATTTGGGTAAGAACTTGACATCCCTGTTAATCTTCTTGAGCCAAGCTTGAGTATGGTCTGTCCTAGACATTAATAAACCATTTATTGTGCTTTGCAGCACAGAAACCTTTACAAAGCTGTTCTTGATGTCTTCAATAAGATAAAATGATAATAATAATAAAAAAACACTTATATTGGGTACATTTTTGTCAAAAGATGGTGTTCTGCTCAACACAGGGGAATTATAATGAAATTCTAAAATACAAGGCACGGGAACTGGAATTATGGCATCCCTTCACCATTCTGAAGGAGGACAGATGAGAGCTAACATGCCATCTAACTGACACGGACTGATCATCTGAGCTTCTTGTGAAACAAACTTACATTTTTGGTACCTTTACTGGCCTGCATGTGCTTGTATGCTTGTGTGTACACAAGTACACAATGAAGAACACAAACAAGCCTAAAGCTGTAGAGATGCCACCTCTAGAAGACAGAGAGGCACTGTTCCATAAAAGGCTATTACTTACCTTTAGAAAAAGCAAAGTATTAAGTGGAAAAGAGATTGGGTATGTGGTTCACAAGGCTATTCAAACATAAAACTACTGTGACTACAAAACACCTTCTAAATCATAGTCTCAAATACAGGTTTTACCGCTACCATTAGTGTGAGTTCCCTTTGTTTGGAGCTGCAGATCTCTGACTCTCCGTGGAAGGAATGTGAAGCAAACTGGAAAGGGAGATCCATGTGTCAGGGCTGTTTCTGTCAAATGGTCTCCTCACACATTGCAGATGTTGTTGAAGCATAAGCCAAGGAGTATGTGGAATAAAAAGCAGCCTGTGGAGATCTGGATGGGGATAAATGCTGCAGAAAGCTTGTAGCATGCTTCTACAGCACAAGAGAATTTCACCAGAAGGTAACAGGACAAGAATCCATTTATAGGCTGATCTTAGAGGTTATATTGGTACACCTACATTAATCTTACACTATACCAGTAGTTTTCTTAAGGCCATTAGCACCAGAACTTCTTGCAAGTTTGATGCACAATTTGGTTATAAGCATATGACTTATGCTAAGATAATAACAAATCCTGTAGAGTATATGTCAGAGATTTCTTTTCATTTAGAAATCAATTTTTATTAACATCAGAACCCAATACATCCTGAGAAGTAGAGTAAGATTAAGAAAAAAAGAAAAAAAGTAAAACTTATAATCATGCCAGAAAAACAGTTAATGATGATGGCTCAAAAAAATGAAGAATTCACCTAATGAGATCAAATAATTTAGACCTGGGAATACTAGTTAAATTAAAATGTTCAGAAGCTCTCAGCAAGGAATCACAGAAATTTGAGTTGTAGTCATATAAAATTCCAGGTATTACATGTGGCTTATTGATATGACAAGTACTACTATTTTCCCCAGGAAAAGAAAGGGTATTTGTGGCAAATGGTCTAATAGAAAGATACAAGTAATTGATGGATTTCTACATTATCCACTGGGTGAGGTGACAGATCTGAAAAGCCTCAGATATATTAGTTTTTCTGTCATCATAGTGGAAGGTCTCACTATAGGCAAATGAAGTTTAAAAAACATACAACACTAACCAGAAAATGTTAGGGAGAAAAATGATTTCAAACTTAATTCCCACATCAAGACTGCCTCACAGATGATTTTTGAAATAACTCATAGATAAATATAATTGACACAATAAATATTTTACTAAACTTAGGAGTTATATTCTTAATTACTTTCTATATAATTTAAGAAATAGTTAAAATATATTACTGTGGTCTTTAGCTATACAGCTATGCACTTTAGGTAATTATAAGTCTAACATACCAGATTTAAACATGTTACTAGACATGCTACGGCAGAAAACTTTACAAGAGTTCTGTTAAAAACTGCTTCTTATTATTAATGTTCTTCTGTAAGCTGGGAGTTGTTTCTGCTGCCCTTCCAACATCAAGGCTATATAGCAGAAACGTAAACTGAGAAATAAATGACTTGTCTCCTGAAGTAATAGGAAGCTATTAATAATTTGAAAAATATAAGATTTTCTTTACACACCTGTTACTTCAGTGTTATATGAACATATCAGCTGGTTGGTACAGTCCCTTTAAGCTACTAGCTCAGTTTGTCAAACATTTTCTTAAAGAAGAAGAATGCTGAAGCTTTTTGTTAAAAAAAAAAAAAAGAAAGAAAACAAAACAAAAACAAACAAACAAAAATGTGTATAAATGGAAAAAAATGGCTAAAGATGTTATGGGAGAGTATTAATTGATTAATTGCCTTTTAACATTCCTGACATCCCATCACAACAGATTTTAGGAGACGAATACAATGTTTGCAGAGGTAGATCTGGCTTGATTTAGTCAGCCAGCACAAGATAAAAACCTTTAAAATGTATGGAGTAAGTCACTGAAACAGCAAAGTGTAAAAGTGTCCATATAAATATATATAAAGCTTATGCAATATAATTACCCAAATGACAGAAATTTTAAGAGTGAGAAAACATTCTATAACTCAATATTCCAGTTGTTAATGATAAAAAAAAATGAAAAAGGAAAACGTCTGATATCAAAGTGTGCTTGACCACTTTTAAATGCTGTTGGCAGTACGTTAGCTCAATGTATTGATTGTTTATCTCTCCTTGTTTGACGTGGGCGGCCTGCCAAATATTTAAGAAAAGGATCTTTTCCTCTGAGCCAGGTAACACAAATCTTCACCAGCTATGGAACTGCTTCTCCCTATGAAGTATTTGCAGACAAAAAGGTATTCCTCTGTACTTTGATGCAGCATTCTCTTCTTGGAACGCAGGTAAAACAGATCACCAGTTCTGCTTTTTTATTTCCCCAATAAACTATGTTTATTATGCCAATTCTAATTACCATGCAATCTAATGGTTTTAAGGCTTATATTTTCCACATCACTGGACATCACAAACACAAAAGCATTTTATACTGTCATTATACATCAATGTTTGCACTTGGTTATACATATATACAGAAATTATTCACACAACTTAACCTTGCTATTTCCTCCTTCCAAATCAACATAATTTTACTGTGAAAGCAGCTTTTTAATAAATGGTATAAGAAATACAGCAAGGCACACATTTTTTAAAAACTTTTTTTACTCATTACCACCTCAAGAAGCATAAAAAACCAAAATGTTGTACTTAATTCAGTAGAATGTCAACAGTTCCTAATATACAACACCATGAAGTTGTTTCTTGAAGTGTTGCATAGATTAAATTTTAAAATTAAATAAATAAAATGGCATTTATTTATCTTAATTGTTTATTTTTTAGGAGTATTGAATCAGGAGGACAAATGATTTCTTTTTGCTGCAATCCAACAAAATTGTCAAGTTAAATGTAAAATAGCTTCAATAAGTTTATGCATTATACACATAAATATTAAATTTGATACACAAAATAGAGGAGAACTGGCAGGTACGGTACTGAAAAGATGAACCAGATTGATCATAAATCCTGTGGAACTTCAAAACTTTAAAGAACAGAAACAGTGGTAAGTAGTACAGGAGCATTCAATTTAGGAAGGGCAGGTCATTAGAGGTAGCTTGGGAGAGGAATCCATATGAAAGCAAATGGCTTTGCTACCACACGAAATGATCACTGAAATAGGACTAGCATATGCAACCTGATCACAAAGCCAACATGGACAAATCACATTTGGAAGGAAAATTTATCTTGGGAGTCAATGTAATGAAAGGCAGTGATACAATGGAATTGGAGGTCATCCCAGGGTTTACAGGATGAACCTGCACCTGAATTGCAGCCAAGTTTCTAAAAGGAAACAAAAAAGTAATAGTAGGTTACAGAAAATGCAATTTTATTTGCAAAACATAGCTCTTCCAGAACAACCATAGAGAATCATTAAACAACCACATGCCAGAGCCTTTAATGCAGAAGCACACAGTTGGCAAACAATGACTTTTAACAGCCTGAGGTACAAGGTAGTGTAAAAATTGTTTTGATGTAGAAAACACATTGATTTCTGTAAAGACTAAAGGAACAAGGAAAGTCATGAAATCTGACCTTTCCCTGGATCCTGTCTTCATCCTTACCTGCAAACTTACCTTCAGCGCACTTATAGGTGCACCAATCAATGAAAACATAGGAATTTTTTAAAGCCAAACACCAAAAAGATGCACCTGTCACTTTCTTTAATACTTATGTAATCATACACTATGAGATTTAAATGGAGAACAGGAAAAGACTGTCACAAAAGGGGTCCATGAATAGAACTGTCAGTGTCGTCACTGAATTTTTAAATTGTAAATAGCTACTTAGACACTTCTAGTACCAGCAATGAGTTAAATTTTCATATTATAGAATTATCCAGATTAGAGTTTAGGGTTAAACTATTCATCAAACAGCACAGGCTTATGATGAGGATTATGAAAAAATAACTGTCAGAATACAGCTCAAAGATTAGTGCAAAGTACATCTTGTAGGCATTTCCTAGGAGGCACGCTAGACATGCATTACGTGCCTTCCGAACTAAGCAGAAGTATCTGGATCTATCCAGTTACCTTCTCCTTTGATCTTATTTGCTGTAACTGAGCCCCACTCTATTTGTAGAAGAAATATACTTACATGAAAGAGTGAAAAGCTCAATAGTTTGTTTAGAAATTAGAGAAGAACTGATGTGAGTAAAGGGGAAGATTTTATCAAAATGTTTCTACAACTTTGGCAGGAGTTTCATGTATCTATAGTAAGAAAAGTTTCACTGGTGGATTATGTCAGGTTTTTCAAAAAATATGTAACACACAAATAGTATAAGATTATCTGTTTATTCCACTTATTTTTTAAAGAAGTCAGCTATTGTAAGGAGATAAAAAGCCAGACCATTTTAAATTCTTTAAAGAAATATTCTTCTATCCGCTTCCCTACAAAAATTAAATAAAGATAAATTTAGATTACTTTTGTAGTTCCATTTTCAAAAAGTAAATTATTGCATACTAGCTATTGTGTAAATTTCTATATTATTTCTCTCCTGCAATGACTAATTCACTAACAATACTTCGTGTTTCTCTCTCATATTTTATCTGTGGATCTCAAAACACTTTTCAGCAAATGAACTGTGTTTCACAGGTCCCACAAATTATTATTCTCATTATTTTGTTGTTAAAGAAACTGAGGCAGGGAAGGAACAGTCATACAAAACAGATATTGCTGAGCAGGAAATAACAGTCAGGCCTTCTGGGACCAGTTCTGGGCAGCAGCCATAGAGCCTGCCTTTTCCTCTGGGTTTTTTTCTGGGTACAGCAAGCAGCAGGATATTCTGGCTAACTTTCTGACACTGTCAGATAAAACCAATTCATTTTTTCTTAAGCCCAGATAAAACATTTTTTTTCTGAATTAAGTTAAAGCTTCTGTTTAAACTATGGATTCTGTACAAAAGGAAAGAAATAGCTTTTCTGACTTACTTGTAAGCACTAACAGGTAACACACAGAAGTATACTGCATTTTCTAGAAAAGATGTCAGGCACATCACATAAACCTCCTCAATGTAATGATTTTTATGCATATTGGATATATGACTAAGAATTCCCAATCCTTTGGTGAGTCATGGGTCACACTGATGGCAGAACACTGTAGGATCTCTCATGTACAGAAGGACAGCTCTTACAAGCCGTCCTCTATGCATAGTTTTATGTGCACCTCTGTTACAGAATTGTAAAGTTGGTTCATATGGAAGATGAGTTGGTGCTGACAGACATTTCTGAGTCTGCTTTCAGAATTGCTACTATTTTAATATGATGGACATTTTTTGTAGTATGCTGATAAACAGAGGACTGTTAAATACATTTGGCAGAAAGTGTATGTAACTCTTTACTATTTTATTCCCCTGTATATCCAGTGCAAAAACTGAAGCAGTATAAAATCAAACTACTTGAAACTAGGCCTCTTTCAGCTTTGAATTCTTAGTATGCTTTAAAGGTACACATATACTATAGATTATTTTTCTCTAAGTATGCAGCTACACATGGAATTACACATTTAAATGAGCTTACAGCACAGGTGCTGCAGGAAAAATAATGGTGTTTGCCATTTATCTTTCAAATTAAATAATGTGTTTTTAAATAGTAACTTTTTTCTTAATACACTTATGGGAACAACATTTATCTGTCACATTTTAAAAGATGTATTAGTAATAAATGTAAATTACCTTTGGAAAATCAGTAATTAGCCTCATCAAAAAATAAACAATCTGCCACCAAAAAGATAATCTTTAGCATAGTTAAGTATAATAACTGTTATTTGAATAAGTTAACAAATTAGGATAGATTGCTTCTGTAATTCATTCCCCATAGCATGAGAGATGAAGTTAAAGTACCAAGCTCATGAAGGGGGGAAGGGAGCTCAGACTTCAGTGAAACCAAATCTAGCAGCTAATATTTTCCTTTTTTGATGTGCCTGAGACATGCTACACATATCCTACAGCTTTATTGCTGGGAATAATACAGTACATAATTTCCATGGAAGCAAGGTTATATATATCTGCTATGAAAAAAATGTATCTTAAATTCAAAAAGTGGGATGTCACGTGAAAAGCTTTGGTACCTTAAAATTATTTTTCAACCCCCAGGCAAATATTAAATGTATGTTATGTTAAGTTAAATGCTATAGTTTTAAAATAACTCTAGGAAAATTTTGTATACAGTCTTTGCATTCTATTGCACTGCAGGTCATGTATTAAAATGTCCATCCTCTATGCCCATTCTTACTCCTGATGTCTTGTTAACTGCACGCTGTCATACCCCAGTCTTATGTGAAACACAGCTGGCTACCATATAAGTAACTCTGAAGCTCCTAACAGTGAGGGGAAGTTTATGCAGTATTTTGAGATCCTCAGAGGAAAAGTACTAACGAAGTGAAAAGTTATATTATTGACTTTGTCGGTGAAAGAATGAGAAGAAGAAAATCACACTCAGTGTTATGAGTGGGAAAAAAAAAAGTTTATAAAGTAGTAATTTAGGAAAAGTTTATGTTTACATAATCATCACTTATCAACCTCATGATTTTGTCTTCATCTCATTTTATAGATAGTGGCCTCTGTAGACATAATCTTTTGAATGTAACCCTAAAATATATAGCATCATCTATCAGATTTGCAAATCCCAGTTGATACCTGTTGCTTCTCCAGTTGTTTGGATGTAACCAAGTATTAACCTATTGGCAATCAACAGGTCAGGAAAACTCATTTCAAAGCCTTTCAAGAAATATCCTCTTTGCTATGACAGTTCCAAGATAATGCATTATTAAAATAGATTTGTGTTTGAAAGAGATAGTGGCAAGGTGTACACTTTTGCTGCCATAACGTAAAATTTTACTAGATGTCTTTATACATATGTGAATATGTGAATGGTGGACAAAAAGTTAACATGTGCAAAAGAAAACTCCAGAGCACAGTAATACAATATTGCAAAATCAGGAAATTTTGAAGTTAAATATCCAACAGTAGTAAAGCAATCTATTTTATATAAATAGGCTCTGAACCTCTGCCATAGCTATGCAGGTTGCACTTAGTGTGTACCGGTGGATTTTACAAACAGTGATGAATAACAACCTTCTCTCCTAAGGGAAAGAATAACTGACTCTTAGAATAACATAGGTAGGAAGGTTGTCTAGTCTAATCTGAATGTCATCTAGTCTAGTCTCCTTCTCAAAGCGTATTTCCAAAGGTAGATCATTTAAGGACATGTCTGTGTGAATTTTGAAAATCTCCAAGGATGGAGATTTTAGCACTAGCCTGGGAAGCCTAGTGTTTAACTTGGTGCCCTACCAGAATTTCCCTTGCCAGTTTCTCATAAGCAGCAGCATTTGGAATTGTAGTGGCATTTGGAGTTGCCATGCTGGTTCTGGTCAAATGGATTGGTGTTTCCAAAAACTAATGGCATCACTGTAAAGCTATGTTGACTTTTGGCTCACCAAACTACTACTGAGACTCAAAGCAACAGTTCTACATACTAGGATCTGTTCCAGAAGCTGCTTTGTAGATTTTCTACTAAATGTGCAGCTAATTGTAAGACGTTCATGTGAGGTCAGAACTCCAGATAGGAACTACATATGGTTCAAAACGCTTACCACAAAATTGAACTGAAGCTTTCAGCACTGCTTTGTGGCTATCGCATTTCATCTGCTTTGGTGTTTGAGCCTTTATTCTACATCACCTTCACATAACACCTTTCATTGATGCTGCAAAGATTTCTTACTTTTGTAATCTCAAGTTTAGTCTTATCTATAATGGCTAAACATTATAGATGGCTAAACATGGCTTAATGAATGTAAATCTTGGTAAGGTGACACCAAGAGATGACATTATTTAATTTTTAGTCTGTTAAGACATACCTCATGGACTGCCTGTAAATATTATAGAGCTCCAGTTCACTGGTCACTCAAAATCCCTGTAAAACCAGCTCAGATTCATTAAGTGCAAGAACCTCATCAAACTCATGAGGTCAGCTGTCTGTGGAGAAAGGAATCAATGAGTAGAGCTGGTATCTGTTTTCATGGCTCCACTGATAAGGGAGGAGTAGGCTGATAGAGCAATTTTAATTTTGAAGGATTCCCAAGTTCTGCAAGACAGAAGATTTGAAGTATTCCAGAAGAGAGCAGCTCCAGTCAGTGCAAAGTCAAAGGCCAAGAAGCAGCTACTATTCACTGCATTTGTTGACCAGTGGCATGTAAATCAGAATTATAGTGTAATCAAAACAAATGAAATAATACTACCATAAACAGAAGCCCTGGATGGTGATCTGCCTCCTTTCATAGTACAAAAATTTAAAAATAAAATAAAATAATAATAAAAAA
>PPHD01030522.1:0-10302 GCA_002909625.1 Bambusicola thoracicus | reverse complement strand
TAATAAATGCAAATCAGTTTCTTAACACGAAAATCAAATTAATATCTGTAGCATAAAATAAACAAATCTTTCTTCCTCATTGTGAGAATACAGCTATAGAATCCTAAAAAAAAGTAAGAAGAAGGAGGGGAGGAGGTAAAACAAAGATATTTGCTCTAGAAAAACCTATAGCAATATACATTAGATGTAATTTCAGGTCCAAGCATCAATTAAATTTAACTATATGAACACCAAATTTACTATGGAAACAATTTAGAAAGCTTCACTTCAGATCAGACACTGGTTTGATAATTAAGCTACTTCAGTATCATGAAGAGAGCTAAGCTTGGCCCTGAGGTTTTGAATTCCAAATAAGCAACCAATGATCGGATCCAATTCTTGGTTACTGGAAGATGCTGTAATCTTAAGGCACTCTTCCTCACTCCCTTCTCCTAAATCTGTGAATCTTTTCATACTGTTTTGTTTCTTAACAAAAATAATGATTATTTTTAAAAGTTGGTGGTTTTCTTCCTCCAAACCAAAGTCTGAAGTAGTTCTACTTAAAACTTACTATTTCTACTTCATTCCACATAGCAACATAGGATATATTCAGTACCCAAATGACAGCTAGTGTGTGAAGGGCTACTCACTAAAAACAAACAAACAACAACAACAAAAAAAACTCTTCGGAAGAGGAGATTTAAGCCAAGAGCATGAGTTTCCTAAACTGAGAAAGGGAGCTTATTCCTTAGCTGTTGGGCATAATGGTAAAATCCTCCATTAGACAAGGTTTGTAGGTTCATAAATGGAACTTGCACTAAGAGGGCACTGAAGGGCACAGAGGCCTGGAAGCCATATATCTCAAAATTAAATCAGGAGGTATATTCAGGGCCTTGGCCATAAAGGGGCTGACAGGTCAACTTCACAATCAATCCTTTGTTTCCCAGTAGCCAGTGTAGTGATGCTAGGATTAGGGAGATATGCTGTCTTCCCCCCTCCCCCTAAGATATGCTTTTCTGGGGAAAGAGTTATCCTCAAGCTTGTTAATGAGACCACTTGGCAGGCCAGTGAGTAAAGTGTTAGAGTTGTCTAGCTTGGAGGAGATAAAACCCTGAGCCAGCTTCCTGCAAACAGACAAGGATAAATACAGACAAAGTACAGTTTCATATTTCAAATGACAGTAGGAAGTCTTAATAATCTGCCCAATGTGGTGTTTAAAGGACACTTCAGATTTCAACAGGAATATGGATGTTTAAGTGGTAATCCTGTACTGTGAATAAAACAGAAAAGCTATATGAAAAGTTGAGGTGGCATTAAGCTTATAGCTAGAGCCACAAAATGAAAAAACTTCATTTTACTTGAACTTAGCTAAAGAAAAAAAATCAGTGTAACTTATATTTCAGTATTTTCCAGGAAACTGATCCAGACAATAAAAACAGAGTTTGGATTTGCTGTTTTAGCTGACAGATGAATTAGCATGTCCTCAGCACAAAAATGAAACCCAATATCAAGCCAATGATTAATGTGGCCCAAAGGCAGCATACAGATGTGAACTATAACAAGCCAAAAATAGAATTCTGTAAAACACCAGCCCTAACTACCCCACTGGAAGACCTGAACTCACCCCCACAAACATAACACTGCCTGAAAAACCCATCAGCCTCAGACCAGTTTGAGATGGTGCCTGTCACAAAGCCCAGTAAATTTCTGGCAGCTGAATGAAATGCAGAAGCAAAATTTTGTTATAAATAAAAAAAAAAAAAAAAAAAACCAACAACAACAACACACCAAACACGAACTGAATGCAATTTCTTCTTTGCTGTTCTAAAAAATGGACACTTATTCCTAACACTTGCCTACAGATCTGTATATAAGTTTTATTCATATTTACAATCCACTTTTACAACATGAAAATACCTCTAGCAACTTCAGAAGGACTACACAGTTGACAGCACCAGAAGATACACTGAAAAGAATTAAATGAGAACTATGGAAAACAAAGGATTAATTTCTTAGCTAATAGATTTGGGATTCTCTGATAAAAGAGAATTCACTTACTCCTCCCCCACTCCAGGCAACAGTCTGCCTATATGTTTGATACCTCCTGTATCTATAAATTCAGCTCATTACGTATTTGTATAACTCTGGACACGAGTCTCACTGAGACTGTGCCTATGTGCAGCCCAAGGTTCCTATCTGTGTACTAACAGGTCAGGGCTTATAACTTTGGAGGGAAAACAGTCACTGATGAGAACAACAATTACCAGGACCCAGGGTCCAAGGAAAACTACTTTAGCTATGCAATTTCCTAGTGATAATATAAGCAATTGTTACTTAGAGACTACATTTGTGTGTTAGGGTTATGTTTTAACAGACACAAGGCAGAAGTTGTTAAAAATATATATGATTTGGTTCTTCGCAGTAGTGAATCATAGATTTACAAACATTTCCATTACTTCTCACTCAGATCAAGAACAGTTCTTCAGTGCTTTCAAACACTAAAAGAAATTCCATCCATATGAAATATATTCCGTGCCCTATTCCATATCCCATTTACACCTTATTCTAACAAGACACTGACACATATCTAGATGCTGAAGTTTATATTTGCGGGTTCCTTGCATTTTATTTTTCTTGGAGTTTCATCAAGGACCTCCCACATTCTACCTTCCTATGGACTGGTTTGAACAAGTTTCATGAAAATAGAGTCAATGTAGATAAACCTAAAATAAATATTTGAAAACAAGCCAAGGGGGAAACCAAAATTAAAATATAAAATAGGTGACTAATACTTTTAATTTTCTACCTGTAAATCAACAGAAAAGCAATATGGTTCAAGATTTGTTCATTCCTTTTAAATTAGAAAGACAATTATAGTCATCTGTTTCAACCTCCAGAATGTATAGTTTTCCAGTTTTCCATAACCTTCACTAGAGCTGAAGAACTTGACGAAAGAAAACCACCATTACCCCACATCAGCTTAGTTTATTCACACACACATTTAAAGCTAAATATTTTCCCATCTCTGTCTTACAGATCTATTATAGAAAACATACACGTGTTCTCAGATTAAGATTTTAGTAAAAGTGAAATGGAGCTTCCTCACCCCCTTGCTTAGGCTTGAGCTTCTAAGTTGTATTTGGCTCATTTGGAAATACTCTGACAATAATTAATGTTCAAGAGAACAGAAAGGAAAGAGTTTTGCAGTCCTCAAGTGTCCTGTTCACACAGCTTATGAAGCTTGCCAAAAATTCATGTGTAGTTTATTTATAACCCATTCTAGGATACTGTTTCTTGTTTAATAAACCACTTCTTCAGATGTAATCACATGACAAGATTACAAAGTTGAGAATTGCCTACTAAGGTTGAAATAGTCAATTTTGAATAATATAAAAATTGTTTAACAGCACACTTTTTAAAAATATACTTTGGTAACATTCTCTAACTTGACAGCTCAGTACTTATGTAGAGGGCACAGAGACAACAGAGGCAGACATCTTGCAAATGCAAAAGCATAAGTGCTAACAAAAGAGTTTCACTTTCCCATTGTAAGGTCAGTCCAGCAGTGCCACAGACTGCACAGGGTAGTTATGACATATCAAAATCCAGAGGTTTTCATGACTTGACCAAAGAAGCCCTGAAAGCAGCTTGGCAACTGACAGTGCTTGAGATGAGTTTACACTGAAGACCTTCTGAGGTTCCTTTGATTTAATAGCTGTCATAAAAATATGCTGCACTGAACATTACTTCCAGAGCGACACATTAGTTTAGAAATGAACTACATAGTTGCAGAAATCCAAAACAATAATATTTCAGTCTAACACCGGTAACAGTATTCTCAAACCAATCCTTTTTCAAACTACTACACAGATCTTAAACAGCTTTGATCTCTTTCTTCCCAATAACTGAATTTGCTCCAAAGATTAATATTGAAACTAAGAGCCATATTGTTAACTAAAATCCACAGTGCTTCAGCTTCCATGCATTAGATCACTACCATTTGTGCTAATGTGTTGGTTAAGATACTATGATCAAATCTTTTTATTCTTAACAAGGATGTGGGTCTCTAGATATTTTATTACAATCATTCCAGTTGGAAATTGGAAGTATTTATCTACAAAGTTATTAACTTACTCATTATGACATTTCCAATCAAATAAATTGTGTGTTTATGGACACACAGACATACATATGTCTACACAAAGCCATTTTCCCTTGGCAATTCTCTTACTGAGCATAAAATTCTGTGAAACTGGAAAATAGCAAATTATTTTTATTATTAAGAAAGATTTTTTTTTTAAAGAGTACCTGATTTTATGATTATTTTTCTTAATATACGTGATATATATGTATTATATATCATATATTCATTTTGGGGGCAGGGGCACATAACCACCATTTGTTAATTTGTTTTTTAAGTTTCTTGAAGCTTGGTTCAGAGGAATATAGAAACAAAAGCACAACAAAAACCACCATCACAGCTACTGTGAGGTTGATTAACTCTGTATTAAACAAATTCTGAGCTAATTAAACTCAAAGTCAATTCAGCCCACGACAGAAGGTTATTACCTCATAAACAGGATGTACTTTAAAGTTATTAATAATACACTAACATTGCCTTTTCAAAACCTCTGATTAACAAACAAGTGAAAATTAGCATCTGAAATTCTGTTTGTACAGACTGAAGATCAGATTATGTAAATTTCTAAATCTCCATTTTTCCAAGTGAAAAGAAAGCATCTAGCAGCAGCTGTACAGGAAAACAATAGAGCCACAGGACCCAATCCTGCCCTACTTCACCAAACTCCAAAGCCTATGAAGCAGTATCAAGGTGACGTACTGTTTCATGAACTATCCCTGGTGCATTATCAGCTATGCAACAATAAAATACAGATATCCAGGATGTAACAATTAGCAAGGAATATTAGAACAATATTTTAAAGTGCCCCTTTTTAAACTCCTCCCAAATTCCTTCACAGTTGATGCAACCTCTTGATATCAAAATGATGAATTGAATGGATAAGTTAAGCAGGGAAAAAGCAAGTTTTGCTCTCTCTCCAGCAAGCTTAAGTTGTTCACAGAAATAGCGATATAAACCCAATTAGTTCCCTAAAAATGCTTGATAACACTTTGATTTTTCAGAATAAATGATAAATAATTCCTGAACAAAATGATTCAGTATGTTTCTCTAGACATCAATAATACAAACACACAGCCTCAAGACATTTTATACACAACTAAGAAAGTGAAGAAACCAGGCAGATGTAAATCACAGGTATCCTTTTTGTTCTCTGTTTCTGATGTATCATTGTTATTAGCACGATCTCTGGTATCAGGAAGACAAGAATGCTACCAGTAAGTGCATCTGATATTTCCAAACATTACAGAACTAAGGATACGATTTGTGTAATTAAGCAGAATATATTAATTCAGCATAAACATTTTCATAAGTATCAGTTCATACAATACTGAACTGAAATAAGCTGTATGTATATCAACAGCCATATGTAAACACAGACTTCTCCCAGGGATCTCACCAGGAGGAGCTGCGCACCGCAGCCTCCTTGGAGTCCCAGCATATTGCCTACAGCATGTTATACAATTCTTAAAGTGCTGTCTTAAAACAACCTAAAAGCTCCACGCCTTTGATGCCACATCCTACAAGCCAAATGGGCTTTTAAGACAAACTCCACAAGTGCAGTGTCAAAAGTAGTGTTCAAGAATGCAGGACTATACAAAGAAAGAAAATGCCAAAATAAAAAATTAACAATTTGCCAGCTGGATATAAGAAAATTTATGAGAAGCAGCCATTATTCAAAAGGTATTAAATTCTTATTGAGTAGCAGGATTCTCTCCAGGAAAAAAAAATGTGATAGAAAATCATGAGACACATAAGGCCGAGGAAAATGAAAAACTATTCTAGTAAACCAAATGTTTGAAGTGCAAAACACATGTTAGTACATAAATAATAGTGTATGTACTTCATATTTATCTTCTATCTTACTAAAAGTCAACATTTGGTTTAGCAGAACATAGAAGTTTCCAGGACCCCAGGCTCCAAATGTGAAAAATCTAATTGTACACTTGATTTTTTTTTTTTTAAATATACATAAAAATCATGTTTTGAGCTTTTCAAAAACAGTTTAAAGTGGTAAGAACGATTCTTGAAGTATCAGTAGTTCTCTGTTGCCAAGTTGGTGATAAATAAAGCTTTAAAAGTAATTCTCAACCTCTCTAGGCAACAAACTTGGAGGGAAAAAAAAGCCCTTTGGAAACAGGCAGAATACTGTTGAAGACATTTCTCAAAAGAGAAAATAAAGAGAGAACAGGAATTCAGCTTCTGGAGAACATGGAAAGGTTTTTCACTGAAGTAAAGATACTGGCCACAAGGGGAGAAAACAGCTACTGATAAAACGGCAGTCCCAAAAGTCACTGACAGAGCTCCAGCAACAACCAGAAGCTTCCGGCCCAGGAACAACCTGCCCCAAATTTTCCACACAAGACCACAGATGGGTCTTTCCACCTCTTATGGCCAGAGAACAGAGACATAGTAGCACTAAAAGTAATCAAGATCCTCAAGAAATAAGCCTCATTCATTCCCCTCCTCTATTTTCACTGTCCTGTGGAAGCATAAGCTCTAACATTTTTCTAAAATATGCAATTAAGTTTGATACATTTATTTAATGGAGAAAAAAAAAACAACAATAGATGAAGAGATGACAGAGCAATATTTCTTCTCACACTCCTGTATTCCTTTTCCTGCATCACATATACACTGCAGACATACAGGTTGCTCCTTATGTTTCTCATTTTGAGCACCGTAACTACCAAACTCACATATGGAATCACTTCAAAATCTGGGGTGACCTCAGAAAAAGCTGATATGATGCAAGTTTTTTAAGTGTAATTTTCTTTTTTCCAATTCTGTTACAGGATTGGGTGCAGGATCCAGACCTCCCACATCCTCATCACTTTTCTTAATATCTCCTCAAAGGATTTGTGTGTGGCAGCAGTCACTATTTACAGTCAGTGCTACGCTGAGGGTTATTACTGCACATCTCATATCAACCCCTGTTCTGCTACAAAGTAGTGATATAAAAGTCTTCCATTACCATAAGAGAATTGTTCCTAATTTCACCAACTTATATGTCTGTAATCAATCTGATAAAGCACATATAAAGCATATATCTACTTAAAGCATGAATGATGTGAAGCACAGCAACCTCCATATAGATATTTTAACCACTACTAATGTTTAATTCCACCAGCATACTATGAAAAAATAATTAATTTTTGAGGTTTTCATTACTCTTTTTAAAGTTATAACAGAAATTCGTGCCTGTCAAAGTTGAAGAAAGCACTCACTGACTGACTAGTCACTGCTAATGCTCAATTTCTGATAAGGATGCTTTAAACTTACAGAATTTTGCTGTGTTTTCTATGCACTGTGAGTTAAATAAAAAATGTAAGTTACCATTTTACATTTTTTCAGGAGTACATTGTAAACAATATTTTAGAAATGCATATTACAAACATCTTAGCTTTTTCTTTATTATCTATCAATTATTTCTATTGATATATTTATCTCTACTGAGAAAATTAAGCTTATACTAACAAAAATGTCCAACTATGAAATAGTCAACTGTAATGCAATGGAAAGCACAGCAAGGACAGCAGAATAGCACAGCCCTAGGCTGTGGCAAGCAAGGACTTGCTCAAATGCAACAGCTGTAGGCACAGAAACAAAGGAAAGAAGCTACAAAGGAAAGGAACTGCTTACCTCGGGAAGGCCTCAGACAGGCAGAAAGCACCATCAAGATACCTCCACTGTCAACTCTTAAATAAGGCCTTAAATGAACCCTTAAATGGATCCTAGCTCCACCCCTTCCTGTCACTCATGCAGGTGCACTGCATGTACCTGAGCTCCCCTGGGTTGGCCAGGTGCTCAATCACTGTTTCAAGCCATGACTTAGCAGTTAAAACAAACAAACAAACAAAAAAAAAAACAAAAAAAAAAAACAGCAGTTTCTTAGGGTTTTCATCACCTAACATATCTTTCCAAAAAGGTCTGTCTTATTATTGCTGGAGTTTAGAGACATAAATAGGCTATACAAAGCAAAACTACAGGCTTGTCAAATTTAGGCAGAGCCTACAGCTGTTTCTTCTCTTTGAAAAATAAGTGGTAGTAAATATTTTCTTTCTATTTCTAGTAGAGAATCTGAGCTGCTGTCCTAATATGCAGTTCGTGCCGCACAGAATTAGCGCTAAAATATGAATTCTTACATTAAAGTTTCTAGGTAGTATCCACAAATGTGCAAGAACAAAGACTATAGTTTATCCCTATAGTTGCTTATTGATAACAGCATTTAAGAGAGGAAAGACCTGTTACACCATCTACTTTTGGCCTTCTGCAAAACCAATCTTTCAGTTGCTGCTGTTAACTTCTGAATTTCTATATTGAAACCAGTGACATT
The DNA here is from genome assembly GCA_002909625.1 of Bambusicola thoracicus. Lineage (NCBI taxonomy): Eukaryota > Metazoa > Chordata > Aves > Galliformes > Phasianidae > Bambusicola > Bambusicola thoracicus. The sequence continues at coordinate 1,849 of PPHD01030522.1, read as the reverse complement.
TCTGGCTAAGATACATCCTACAGAAAGTTGGCCAATGTGAATTTGAAGACATCTACAGATGGCAAGCCCATCATTTTCTTAGAATAACTACCCAGCAATGCCGAGATTCTCTTCTGAGCTCATCATAGTCCAACTTCCAGCCAGGGGTTCCTGAAGTGGGTGTCTGTTCTGGTCAAGGTAAAACAGAAGTCTGTGAAGGCAGTCATGCAATATGAATCAAGAAATCTTTCTATCTCCACTGAGTAAGAGAGAACCTATCTACCTGGCATATCTGAAATAAGAAAATTTCCTCACTCCACATTTGAAACATTTGAAAAATAAATCCTACAGAAATACTAATGTCACAAAAAGACAGGATAACCAATTCACTTCCTATGTTTAAATACTCATGATCTTTCATTCTGCAGCTCACTGTGAAGACTGTCTCCTGGGTGACCTCCAAGATCACTCTTCCATAGACAGTTCTCATGAGAAACTCAGACATTAGCAAGACGCACACAACTTGTCTGTCAGTGTCTGTCACCAAGAAGAGTCTATTTGCATACTCAGTATGATGTCATGTGTCACAGCAGAAGAGTAAGAGTGGTAACTACTAGAGCAGGCGTGGTTATATAAATTGCATACTAGTTGTGAGCTCATAAATGTGGAAAACTATCTTAAAGTCTACCAGAATATTCACAGAATGATACCATACCAACACTGCAGTTCCAACCCTCTAGAGTTGCTGATCTGCTCCTCCACGCCAGATTTCTAGCAATCAATAGCATGTGGGGAAATAAGAACTGATAATGTCTCAAATTCCATTCAGGAAAATTTCCCAACTAAGCTTCGTCCATCAGTCAGTCAGACAATAAGCTCCTTTTCTCACAGGCAATGAGTAAAGCGGCTAGGACATACATGTTTTTTGTTTTTTTGTTGTTGCTGTTTTTGCCTGGCATCTGCTTATAAATGGCTATAAGTGAAAAGGGAGTAGAAGTTCTTTATTACATTATGTACATTTGCTATTCATCCTGGCTTAACATAGAGTAAGTTTTAACAAAAGTTTGTGCAAGTAGAGATGGCTTTTCTGTTATCTAGCATCAAACAAAGTTTTACAGAAAGTGACTTGAAGAGGCCCCAAACAGTCTTAACAGCAAAACTCAAGATCTCCAACAGTTAGTGTTCAACACATTTAATTTATTCTTGTAACCATGGTATAACCATTTCCTGAATATTCCAACAGTTTATACTAAAAGGAGAAAATACCTGGAAGTTGTGTGCTTGTAACAGGAAACTACTTACACAACTGTTAGTGTAGGAACATGGTTTGATGTCACACTGATATGTTCTGTGCCCCCCCAAATTGCATTAAATCTAATTAACATTTTGTTTAGAAGCCTTTAATTTTGATCACAGTTGTATTTGCGCAAAGCAGTACTGTAGAATAAAGTCTCCATGGACTGTTGTAAAGAATAAACATTGCATTTACATACACTGAAAACTCCCCAATCAATAGCAAGATACTGATGGATTCTCTGCACTGAAATGTTATTTATTATATTTTCATTCCTCTAGTTAGCATAGTTGGCAACCTAGAGATTACAGAGAATGGATCTGGCTACAGACGGCACTGTTTGCTCCTAAAGAGCATGGATTTATGAAAAACACCATTAGTGCTCATATCACACAAAGAAAACTTTGGTGATTTGTTGTTGCACAAATCAGGATTAAAGAAAAGAATTTGGTTCTAATAATCAGCCAATGAACTTAATGCTCATCATATGCTAGCAAGCAAATCAGGACAACATGTTAAAAGAAAAAAAGATGTAAAATACGATACTTATTAATATTTTAATAAAAATACCAAATA
>PPHD01030521.1:0-10302 GCA_002909625.1 Bambusicola thoracicus | reverse complement strand
TACTGCCATCAGGAACAAAAGGTTTGCAGTTACACACCTAGCAGTGCAATTTCACTTCCACTGTTTCTGTGAAAAGCACCCAAACACCCATCTCCTTATGAGCAAATCATTTTCTGCTAAGACCTACCTGAGTTTGCTATGTTTCACTCTGCATTTACTGCTCAACTTGAACTGGAACGCAGTACACCTGTACTATGTACTGTAATTAACAATAAATTGTCTAAGTTATTCAAATGTGAGAATCAGCAGAAAGGGCTGCCTCAGTATAGAATTTTCCTGTTCCTTATCTATGAAAAGCCACATAACATGCATTTGTGCATGAATGGATGTCAGAGGTGCTTCCCATCCTTGTGTTTACATAATTACACACATGAGATGTATGCAAAAATAATCTCAGCAAAAATAATCTCACTTTTTTTTGTGAGTCTCACCATGGAAATCTTATAATTAAATTGCCAATGCTGTGCTGGAAAAGTATTTTAAGTATTTAAGGCTGTAGTGATTATTACACCTGGTTACATTTCCTTGCATGCATACCAGCCATTTGCAGAAGGTGCTTTGTATTTTACAGGCATCTTTCTGCTTTATTCAATTCTGGCATGTCAGGCAGATAAGATACAGAACTTTTCTACCTACCAAAACTGGTCTGCATTTAACATATTTTACACATAAAAGAAGCATAAAAAAAGCTTTTGTGGCAGACTACCTACTCAAAAAGTTTTACTGATACTGCTCTAATTGCTTAAAAATATGCACAGGCTTATGAAAACTCCTGGCCATACTGATTGAAACTTGACTTTCAAGATTCCATTCACACCTTGTTTGATTATGAAAAGACCCTAAAAACATGACCATAATTTCAATTAGCATTCCTCCTTACTGCTCTATTTGAGTGTTTTATCGTAAGCTTTCTTCCCCATCCAGATTATATCTCACCAAGGTCCTTACTGGCCTTTTCCACCAAAAAAAGCAAGCAAAATGAACAAAAATTCAGCAATATGATTTAATGTATTCCATTAACATCAGAAAGAGAGGTAGCATACGTGTCCTGAGTAATATCATCTTCCTCTTCCTTCCTAGCTGCAGTCTGGAGAACTTGACACTTTTGTATTGTTTTCTTTAGTGCTGCCTTTTCTGTGGTCTACAGAGAGGAAATATACTATAAAGGAAAAAGTAAGGAAAGATTTCACAGAAAATGACATGGGAGGCTCTGCTGAAACTAGCCGATAATGAGATAGCTTTGAGAAAAGGCACAGGGTAGGGTAGAATCAACCTCTAAGCAGTTTAATAAGTTGTCTAACCCCATTTCTGCTGCCAGTTGCACTGGTGTATGTGTGGAATAAGTGTGTTGAACATTGTGGAGCTAACTCCAGATTTATATCTCTAACAGAGAGCAGAACACAACAAATACATGGAAACGAAAGGATATTGCCTTTCTTATCCAACGTTATTTCAAAGTTTATGCTTGTAACTCTACAGAAGTCCATCAAAAACTCCTAAAAATCATTCCTTGCTTTTGGACTGTGATAGTTGACTTCAGTTATATTGTAAATAAAGTGCCATGAACAGTAAATCTCTTCATAATCAATGGCTTTGGTATATGCCCATACAAAACCTCCTGACACCTACTTAAGTTCAACTGTAATTTCTCCAGCACATCCCTTCCCCCTCTCTACACACTGACTTTTTACTGGTGCTAGCCCGGCAGTGCATTTCCTGGCTCACAACATAACCCAGTGTTTCCTCCAAGCCATGGTGCTAATCTTAAGCATCACTCAACTAAAGTCAACAAATTTTCAAAATTAAGCAAGAGAGGAGGTACTGATAGAATTAGTGCATACAGCAGTTAAATTCAGGAAGAAACTTGCTAGCCATGAGGGCACAGAACATTTGCACACTGTACCTAATATTACCAAGGTGTTCAAGAAGAGCATTTTCTTCCACACACTGACCTGAAAAGGCTAAATAGGTTATTTCAAGTAGGGCTGAATGCATGAGAAGTTAATGAATCTTGTTCTTCCCTTTCACTTTCAGCAGAGGATTGGGTATTTTTTCTGAGCACAGGACCACAGAATTACAAAAATAAGAAGCTTCAGTGATGTAAGGCAGCAGGTAAATACAAGCATTTTCAGTTTCTTTCCTTTTTCCCTACTGAAATTTCTAGTTAATATTTCCAAAATTTTCTTCCCTGCAGTAAGCACCCAGTCAAGGGTAGGAGTTTTAAATTAAGGGATTGAGATCGACAGTTTTGTACTGATGTGCCAATACTTTTAGAAACCTCAATCCACATTTAATTATTTCAGTAACACCATTAGTTTCTGATATTGCCATGGTCATGACAGTGAACTGAGTATCACAGCAAAGACAAGCTGCCCTTCTGCAGGGGGATGAAAGTGTAAATTTGGAATTGGTCAAGCAAATAGCTGTTTCTGAAATAAAAATTAAAAAAATAAACAAAACAAACACATGATGTGGTTGAGTGCAGTAAGAGAACTACCCTGTTTCAAAGGACTATAATCTAACTAAATAAGGCTGCCCAAAGACTGAATATGCTTATGAAATGAGCAAGTTATGTCTGCTATAAAGGGAGTTAGCTAGCTCTAATGTTTACAACCATATGATTTAATTTTTTTTGGAAAATTTTTATCTCAAACGTAGATGCATACAGCTGTAGAAAGTTGATCTGTATATCCTCACAGAAGAATTTTGTGCCTTCATCATTTGCACTGATGTCTAAGGCATCAGCACATTGACTATTACCTGCAGCTCATTGATAGCACCATTTCTAAAGCTCTGAGGAACCAGAAATGAAAAATCAGACCTTCCTCATGGTCCAATTTGTCAATATTTGGAAACTTAAGATTGAAAAACAGTTTGATGAGATTTTAGTTAACGTGCAGTTTTAACAGTTACTATTAAGAAGAACTGTAAAGAAAATATCCACCTACTTGTTCATGGCTCCTTCATAACAGGAGCCTGGCGTATCTTGCTGTATTTTTGGTGCCCTGCATTTAATTATTGAGATGCCTTTACAGGATTTATAAAACAATACCAAGAAAAGAAATACTGAATATCACCCATGTCATTAGTTGACTTGTTTGGATTAATACAGCTCCACCTTTCGATAAGAATAACCACCTTTACTTTCACTAAGATTTCTTTCTTTTTTAGGTTTTGGCCAGTTGGATAAGCCATTCTGGAAATCTGCACCCATTTTGCAGCAAAATAGACTTTTACTTGAATGAACTGGAAAAGCCTAGCACTATAACAAAAAAAAAATTCAGTATAAGCACAACTCCTTGATGTTATGAGGGTGTGTCTAACCGATATAAACAGATAAGGTACATAGGGTGGCACACAGAAGAAGCAAGCAAAGTCTACCTTGAGAAGCTCATGTGTGTTTCAGTTCAGGAGGTCTGATTCACACTGCTTAATAAAAAAAAGTACAGCTCAGTGCTAAATATTTATAGATGAAAAACTCATTTTTACTCCCCCCCTCCCCATAAGATCTTGTATGTGTGATTTAAACAGCTGGAGAAACTTTGGCCTCACTTAGCTGCCAAAGGATTTGTTTTCCTAAAATATATTGTATAAAGAATACCATATCACAGCGCGGCTCAGAAGATGGGGAAGAAAATGGTAACATTACACAGAGACCATCGAATGTAGCATTGAAACAGAGAAAGATGTAGTTATGAATCAGTGATAGACCACATGGAATCCTCTAAATAACTTGCAAGGTGTTTAGGAGACCCAGCTAGAGACAGGAAGGGTTAGTGGAACTTAGTCAAAGACCTATTTTACATAGCTTATTTCCTGTATAGTAACACAGTAACATGAATGAACACAACTGTTCCAGTAGTACGGAGCCATTCCCTATTAGGCATTTAAAACAGATAAAAAGATGAAAAATGCATCCCACACTACAGTATTTCCTCATCTTCCTCTTCATGTTTGACAGCAAAATTTTGCTTTTGGATGGATGTTTCTGAACACCAGAGATCTAGTTTAAATGCTGCCTCATGAACATTATTACAGTGTAATCCAGTTTCCTTAGGTCTGATTTGTTGTTCCCTCCCCACACTCCTCCTTCTCACCATTTATTTTACCACCTTTTAAAAGTGCAGTGCTGTGAGATTTCCAGATTTCTCTGAAACCATGTTGCCTTTTTGTTTTTGTTTGTTTGTTTGTTTTTTTTACAGTGTGAGTTGGATACCCATTTCATGTAATACTGCATAAGGTTTCCCAGTGATGTATGCTTTCAGTGAATTAGAAGTAGCTTTTGTGGTAAAGTGGAAGGCCAGCCTGAAATGCAGGCAAACCACCTGAAACATAAAAACTCAAATAGTAATAAAAAGACCCGCTATGATCTGCTAATAATACTACACTGGAGTATTGACTAATAAGCATGAGAAATCAGGGCATAAAAAGAATAAACAGATTAAGCACAGTTTTTAAGCCTAACAACATCATGCCTCAATTATAAGGCAGATAAACACTAGCACTCAGTGACACGCTACTCATTCCTTCAACTGTAATAAATGATATTAATTGCACAGAGCACGGCAGGCAACAGGGATGCCTTTCATGTTGTTTCAGATATCTCAGCAAAAAAAACCCAAACAACAACAACAAAACAGCTACATTTTTATTCTACTGAAGCCAGCATGGTGTACTTTTGTTGTTAGAAAGCCCCTTTTCATGAATGCTTTCAAAGGATTTGGTTATTTGTGTGGAAGATTTGAAAGATATATGACCACTCAACAAGTGGAATATTGGTGGTAATCACGTATTATGTTTTATTAACTGAGTAGAACATGTAGCTTTCAGCGTTTGAAAAGGAATGTTGTTGTGATATTAACAACTGCATTTGTTCAAGCTATTTTGTTTCCAAGCAATTATTAGTCTTTGGGCTGTGCCTGAAGGAATAATAGAGCAAGGTGCAGCTGATTCAAGGGAGGGTGATTCCACCCTTGACATCAAAGCAAGGACTCAATAATGCCCAGTAATGGTCAAATGGAAGAGGAAGTTGCCCCTTTTACAAAGCCTGCAAGGCACCCACTGGCTCACATAACACAGATGTCACTCAAACAAATTTTAGATGGTACATCTGTAATACAGAGTCTGCTGCTGCCTTTCCAGATGCACAGACTTGATGTTAAGGACTGCAGGCCAGTCCAAGCATGAACTGGTTAATTTGCTAACAAACCAACCTTAAATATATGAGATCAGCAATTAATAATTAGTTGTAAAGATTAAAAAGAAGTAGCAGAAAGCAAATATTTACAGGTAACAGCTATTTATTTTTCAGGGCTGTCATCTGAACTCTAGGAGCTCACAAGGAGGTTTAGGCACAAATTCCATGTCTGATGTTAAATACTTGGTGCAAAAACTATGGGATATTTTCTCATCATCAGCTTGCACACTAATTTGAAACATTCCTAGTTGCAACTCAGGTGAGCTCTGGGAAAAGCATGCTTTTTAAATACTGCAAACTAACAGATAAGGGGAAAAAGCTGGGGGTGTAGTCTACCTAGATTTCAGCAAAACCTTTGAAACTGCTTCCCACAGCATTCTCCTACAGAAGGAGGCAGCCTATGACATGGACAAGTGTTCTCTTTGCTGGGTAAAAACAACTGGCTGGAGTGCTGGGCCCAGAGAGCAGTGCTGAATGGAGTTAAATGCAGCTGGCAACCAGTCACTAGAGGTGCTCCCCAGGGGAAGTTTGGGGATGGCCCTGTTTAATATTTTCATTGACAATCTGGACTGGGGGATTGAGTGCACCCTCAGTAAGTTTGAGGATGATGCCAAGTAGAGAGGAAACATCAATCTGCCTGAGAGTGTGAAGGTCCCACAGAAAGATCTAGGCAGGCTGGATTGCTAGGCTGAGGCCAGTTGTATAAGGCTCAACAAGAGCAAGTACCATATCTTGCTCTTCAGTGTCAGCAATGCATGGGTTTTCTACAGGCTTGGACAGAGTGGCTGGAAAGCTGCACAGCAGAAGGAGTTGGGGTTGTTGGTTGGCACTCAGCTGAACATGAGCCTGCAGAGAGCCCAAGTGGCCAAGAAGGCCAGTAGCATCCTGGCTTATATCAGAAATAGTGCAACCAGCAAGAGCAGGGAGGAAATTGTCCCCCTGTAATCAGCTCTAATGAGGCCTCATCTTGAGTGCTGTGTTCAGTGTCAGGCCCCTCACTACAAGAAAGATATTGAGGCCCTGGAATGTGTCCAGAGAAGGGTAATGAAGCTGGTGAAGGATCTGGAGAACAAGTCTTATGAGGAACAGCTGAAGGATCTGAGACTGTTTAGTCTGGAGAAGAGGGAACTCAGGGAAAACCTTTTTGTACCCTACAACTCTCTGAAAGGGAGTTGTGGTAAGGTGGATGTTGACTTCTCCCACATAACTAGCAATAAGACAAGAGGTAACAGTCTTATGTTGTGCTAAGGGAAATTCAGGTTAAACATTAAGAAAAATTTCTTATCCTAAAGAGTGGTCAGGCACAAGCTGCCCAAAGAAGGTGATGGAGTCACTGTCACTGGAGGAGTTCAAGAACCATGGAGATATAGCACTGAGGACATGGTTTAGCAGGCATGGTAGTGATGGGTAGATGGTTGGATTTAGATGATCTTAGAGATCTTTTCCAACCTTAATAATTCTATGACTAAACTGGCTCTGAAGAGCAAGCCTTTCACATGTACTTCCATAAGAATCCCTCTCTACCATGCTCTTCCACCTTGATTCGGCATTTCAGACCATCCTGCAGGGCTCCTAGACCATACAGAGAAATTCCTATTTTACTTCATCTTGCTTCTGCAAATTTTCAGAAAGGGAACATCCTGCAAGTATCTCTAAAACAGCACTACTGTTTCCCCTCCAACCCTCCCATTCATCCCCATAGTAAAAATGTTTTAGCCCGTGGATGGAATCCTCTTTGTTTTAGTGATTCACATCACATTCCAGCTGACTTCGCATTCTTTCCTTGTCCTCCTGAAGAAAGGGGCTACCTTATCCTTAACACTTAAACCTCCAAGAGGAAAAAAAAGAAAATCCAAAAGAAACCCAGAACACCTAGCAATTTGGTGTCATGAATGGAAACTAGGACCAGTATATACATTACTCCAAATTTGTTTGTAGGTATTATGCAAGCACATGTGACCTCTCATTTACCCGATAGCACTGGGCTGCCCTGGTCTCAACACATGAAAGCAACATAAACAAGAGGGAAGTTAAATAGTTTGCTGATTGGGTTGTTGAAAGACGTATCCCTAGAATAAACAGCTCTGAACACTTTAAACTTTCTCTTCTAAACTGCAGCAAGTGTTAAAAACAACTCCAGGTTGCAGAGAATGAACTATATGCTGCAGATACTTATCTTATTCAAGATACTAGAGAAGAGAATCAGAACAGAATAAAACTGGTTTTTAAAGACATTTGGAAACACTGCTTCAAAGAGAGGTACTATTGCAGTTTTACTCCCCAAGCAGCTGAGCATCTTCCAGTAATTAAGGGTTAATACAGTTTTTATGACAGATAAAAAAAGGAAACTTTATTCCTTCCCCAACAAACATGTGGTTTTCAAGAGAAGTCCTGGGTTCATCTTAGGAAATATCCCTGCATAGGAATACCAGATGGAGTGTTTTTGGAACAACGCACAGGTGGAAATAGAAGTTAAGGGGAAAATCTCTCACTAGAAGTGCTCAAAGGACACTTCAGGCAGTTCGCCAGCATTTTGACCACAAACTAGTAAGCATAGCTTTTGATTGCTTTACCACAAATAGAACACACTCAATATTCAAGTTAGCTTACTAAACGCTAAGATTATTCTCATTTCTTTATATGGGTACGCAAAGAATCTAAGACCTTCAAAAGTGGTTTAATTTCAGTATTGAGAAAAAAGTCAAAAATAGCTCCTGATAAAAATTTCATTACATACAACACCTTCACATTAGAAAAACCTTTTTCTGAAGTTATAGGCCACTCCTCTCTCTTGTACAAACAACATAGACAGTAAAAGCCTCCTGCTACATGCTAGCTCAGAACCAGTTTGAACCATCTCTCAGTGACTACAGTTTCAAATTGATAGAGGTCTGTGAAATAGGACTGATAAATTGGGTGTCAGCATTAAAAGCTGCATTCCATTTAACTCAAGTCCTTCAGTGTTTATTTGTCAAATACTTTGCTTTTTCTTGCTTTGTTAGCACTGTGTTACCAGTGACATTAGCTTGCGGGGAATAATTGATCAATCATTCACAAACTGTGCACACTGTATGTAAGGCTTCATTATCTCCAACTAAACAAAATATGCAAAATAAAGGTGCCAAGGAACTGGGCATGTTCCTGGGCACTGAGATGGGATCCAGCTGCAGGGGCCCCAGCACACATTTGGTTTCCATCAAGTGCCAAGACACAGGTGAAGGTTAATGAACAATCTTGTCACTTCTGGAGGGCTGCGGTCACCCTGTTTCATTTAAAACCCTTGGATGGATTCATCTTCTTTGGCTCTTGCAAAACAGGCTAAGAATATTTTTCCTAACTTCAGCACAAGCAGTAATACCACCTCCAATAGCTGCCCTTAAACTTGCTGCTCACTGATTTCACATATAGTACATCCCAGTTCATGCATTTACAGGACTTCAGCTGCTCTTTATGCAGTGTTCCTCACAAGCCACAACTGCTCTGTCTTTCCTGATCTGTATGTATCCTTCAAACAGAAAAGTATAAAGCAACTAAAACCCTATGCACATAGAGGCTGCTCTCTACCTCTCTCCACTTGGACCTGGTCTTCAATTGCTGGCTTTCATGAGTTAAGAAATGGCTGGAATGGTAAAGTAGTGATAGCCAGAGTTCAAAGCTCATCAAGTTTGCAGTGAGTTCCTTTAAGCTCCAGATAAATGTTTAAGTCCAGTGATTTGTAGCACCTATTTTACAGGATTTCTTCCCCAGTCCTCTTTGCTGGCATCTATGATATATTCCCCGAGGCTCTGCATCTAGAAGTACCTCCAGAGGAAGTTCTACCCACAGATATCATTAGCTTGCCTTAAACGCTCTTTTTAAGTCTCTTCTCACTCAGATTCTTCTACAGCTTTTGTCATTGGTCATGAAATAACTCATGAGTAATATAGAGTCACTTAGCAAGTTCTACTTGTCAGTATGCTAGCAAGTTAGCTTCACATTATTATGGCTACCCCGCATTTTCCTCTTTTGGATATCCCTATAACAGTTTAAGGAATATCCTTCCATCTGTAATAAATTTTCCTTAGGATACCATGATGACATTCTGGTCATCTTGAATTAAATACAAGAATATCACTCATTTTTAATTGTCATGGTGGCTAATACTGTTGATTAGATGCTAAGAGACACAAAGTTCTGAACAATCAAGATGTAGATTGGTGATGAGTACTGATGGAGATATTAATGTTTATGAAATTTCTAAGTGGGACAAAAATATATATATAGCTTATACATACAGGTTTATATAGGCTTTTTTTTTTTGCATGAAAGGTGGCCTAATTATTGACCACCCTGCCACGACATAACAAGATAATGCATTTTTCTAAGTTTAACTGTAAAAGCCCAACGATGTGTAAAATGAGCCTTGAGTAAGATTATTAGATGCTATCAGCTTTTCAAAGTGGGTGTGTGACAAGATCTGATAATGTGTTGAGGATCAATGCATCTGTCCTTCTTGCATCTCTGCTCTCCTGGAGAGAAAGCATCTGTCAGACCTAGTGAAGAGATCACAGTTGCTGAGCAACAGTAACAACACAAATATGCTTCTGGCTTGGACTTGAAGAAATTCAGTTGAAATGATAGCCACTGATAAGGGGAAAAAAAACCACTGCCTCACAAACTGCATAAGCTAGAATGTTAGTTGCTCTTAATCAGGAAATTTTGCTATAGACACTATAATATGTTAAAGTGTATTCAAGCAATAAATACTGGCGTGTAAAATATGAAATACAATTTAGTATGAAATTAAGTAAGGCTAGATTAATCCAAGTTCTATGGAAGTAACCCAAAATTACTTTACATTACATTACATACAAATTATTGCATGACCCAGTGGAATGCTACAGATGAAAAAAATCTTCTGTTAAGTATGTTGGATGTTTTAAGAACCCATAAGAAGATTATAATTTGTATTAGATTATATAGGGCTTTTTTGTGAAGGATCATTTGCCACTTTGAATTAAGTACTCTAGACTTGATTTAATCAAGCCACAGGAGCTTGAAGCCCTCTGGCCTAATGGCTAATTCACACTGTTTGTCATCTTTATTTCGGGCAATTGCTTGCCTTT
>PPHD01030519.1:0-10303 GCA_002909625.1 Bambusicola thoracicus | reverse complement strand
AGATTACAGATATAAGAAAAAGTTGTTTCCAACTCTGTTTCCAGCCCATATACCAAGGTTCAACTTTTTGACTAGAAAACTAAAAAGTTTACTTAAGTTCAAAATAACTCAATAGTCTCATCTGTACCAGGAAGATTCAACTGGACACTGGGAAGAATTTCTTCATGGAGAGGGTGGTGAAGCATTGCAGTGGTGAAGTGGTGGAGTCCGTATCATGTGACGACTTAGAGATGTGCAGTCAGGGCACTAAGGGACAGGTCTTAGTGATGGGAATTGGTATGTCCAGTTGATGATTGCACTTTGTGATATTGAAGGTTTTTTCAAGCCTAAATGGTTCTGTGATAAGATTCACACAATCCTACACCTTCACGCACCTATACCATTTCTTACGGCCCAACTCACTTGGGAACTACAAGCTAGTGCAGCATTTGAAGTGCTAATTTGGAATATAAAAGCCAAATCATAATGCTAGAGAAATTGACTTAAACTAAAATGAACACTCAGAAACACAGTCTTCAATTTCACAATCTGCATCCCAGGAAGAAGAATCAGCTAAACATACTGACCTGGAGTCTGAGCTCTCATTTATACTGTTGTTCAAGAAGTTTCCAAACTCTATTGCAACAATTCCATTACCAATAGACCTAAAGGACAGAGATCATTATCTTGGTGACATTTCTTTTCCATCTGTAGAAAATCCAAAATCTCAAAGGGCAGCTGCAGTACAAAATAGTGTAAGCCCATCTGCTTCACACAGTACATGACTACATCCCCAGATGACATAACAAGTGGATGGAAACCTCTTGATTTCTCTTGCAAAATGTGACTAAAGGAGCCAAATGGGAAAGTTCTTCTGGGTTGTGGGATACAGTTCTTTGTTGAACTCTCACCCAATTGTCCTAATTTCAAGTCCATTAAGTTATTATTTGCATCTACAGAAAATGAGTTAATACTGCCTAAGATACCAGTAAGAAAGGAAATACAATGGAAGCTACACCACAAGGCTATAATTCTGTCATCAGAAGCTCTCAACTGGAAACACGGAAGATATTTCCAGCATGTGTTCCCTTCAGCAGTAAAAATGTTCTAAAAATTCTCACCCTGTCATAGCTCATCATATCCTCAAATTAAATGACATACATTATAGCAATCAGTATTTTATGGAGAAGTTTTGATTGTTTTCCATGCCCAGGTCATGTCAGTGACACGACACGACTGACAGAACACACCTTAGAAGATTGTATCAGCACCACTGGACTGTAACAAACCGCACCTTGGGTACAGAAACTCCTGAAGGTGCAAAAAGGATATCCCAAAGAGATATAGTGTATTTGTTGAACCTAGCTGTCCACCCACCCCATTTTTCCCTCGTGTTTTAAATCACAGGCTATAAGGAGTTTAATTAAAGAATAGTATTTTCAGCAAGACAAATCAACATTGTAAGCCTGATTCCCTACAAGTTTTCTTAGTTCACAAAGAGTAATACTGCGAGAAGCAAAACAAAAGGAACCTGATTTTTTTTTTTTTCCCTGAGTCTACAAACATCCTGGATGTTCTGATCAGATTGTCTGAGTTTAATAAAATACAAATTCCTGCTGTAGTTTCCCATTGCACCTCCCAATGCCTCCCACTTTGATGCATTCTCTAGTACCCCAGAAGGACTGTGCTCGTACTGCTCAATCTCTTTTTGCAGAAAAAATTCAAGTTGCAACTGTCTCTATATATGATAAATCTCACAAACTATTCCCCCCCCCCTTTTTCTTACCTGGAAGTATCTGTATGTCTCCTCAAAATGTGTATTTTAGAAACAGAACTTTCTAATATAGTGAAGAGAACATAATGTAGGTTGGATGTTTTGTCATTCCACCTGTAATATTAGGTGAGGAAACAGGAAATGAAAAGTTAGATCATATTTTAAGAACAGGTAAATGACATACAACAAGAAATAGCAGCGTACTTACAGAAATGGTAGTTTAAATAATTGAGGTGAGGAATCTTCACTGAAAAGGAAAAACAAAACAAGTGTACAGAACACTATTCACTATTATAATTTTGCAACTGAGCTTCAGAAGTAATGTTAAAAATATACCTTTGAGAAGTTTTGTAGAGAGACACACAGAATGCTTGATGCACTGACTTTCCAATCACATCCTAACAAATATAATGAAAAGAGCAAAGAAAAAGTAGGTTATGCATGATATATCCCTTCTTAAGGAAATTAAATCAATAAATACGTAAAAAGAATAAAATCCAAGTGTATTTGAAAGAGAAGTCCACAAATATTTATACTGAAATAATCATCCCTAATACCAACACTGTCATTTAATGCACCTATTTCATATTTCTTCAGAAGATATAGACTAATGTACAATCAGCTATTCAGCTATCTAATCTGTAATTTGTATACCAAGTTATTTAATATTAAAATAGCTCTCATCAACGCACAAGGTAAACAGAATGCACAGAAGACAAAACAAAAAATCCTCTATTGAGTTTAAGACGCTCAGTCATGGTTAAGTTGGAATGCATGTTGCCACCTATGTTGTAGGCTCTCAAATGTAAAAATCAAAACTTCAGGCCTTGCTAAGCATGACTACTATCTTAAATTGACTGCTACCCCTAAATGAAAGTTATAATTTATATAAATTGAACTTACAGCTGGCTTTTGTAAACACTGATCAATGACCTCTTCCATTTGCCTTTTGACAAAATGCAGTGATTTCTCAGGATTGTAGGGAAACAACAGTGGACTTTCTGCAAACAGAAAACGCTCATTTTAAAAACATGCTGATAGCTCCACAAAAATATACCACACTGCTACTAAAGTGACAGACTGGAGTGAGTCCAGGAGGGCCAGTAAGATGTTCAAGGCCTAGAGCATACGGTTCAGAGAAGTTAAGGGCCATTTATTTTATTCCACCCAGATGAGCATAATGAAACTAACTCCTAAGTATGAAAAAAAAAAAAAGGATTACTCTTAAGTTCTCCATATACCTTCAATTCACTGCTCTACTCGAGCACACACTACCTTTAAGATGAGTACTATTTTTAAGGAAGTGAAACCACTGGTTTCCTTCTGTGTTAGGCGGTGATACAAGGTCTTCATCTTCATCTTTCAAGTACTAGAAAAGAAACAGATCTTTATCAGACTGCAAATTAAGAGCAAGCAATATTAGAATTCACTTCAACTATACATAATCAGAGAATTGTAAAGATTGGAATGGACTTCCAGAGAAGTCCAGCCCCACGTTGTCTCTCACAAATCAAACATTCCTTCTAAATATAACATATCTACATTTAAAATACAATATTCCACTCCTTCTTGGAATAAATAAGAAATCAACTATTGTTTCAGATCATATAGTACCACTTCCATATGGAACTGATTTTCAAACGATACGCGAACACGAACATTTAGAAATCCAGTGACTGCCAACATAAAGACAAGGAGCAGATTTTAGTTTTACACTGCTACTGCTGGCTGCAGAGATTTCACCCTTTTCTAAACTACTGCATATGTAAGGAAAAGCTATGAAATGTTTTAATTTTTTCTTTTTCTAATAACAAAGAAAATAACAACAACAATCTCCTTTTATTATCACTGGAATGCACAACACATAGCAGAAGGGACAGAGAAGTAAAGTGAGCACAACTTTAAAAGCTTTTCCATCTAATGATTTTCTCGTTATTCGCTCCTCCTTCAATGTATTCTCTATTCTTTACCTGGCCAACCCTCTCCACATTGAAGTATTTTCCTTTGCGATTGTAAAGTTCTGGTGCCTGAAAAAAAATAATGCAAACAAAACCAAAATTTAAACGCAAAGTGACCAAGAAGTACGGTACAAAAAGGTGCTGGAGTTATTTTACTTCAAATTGTTCCTATTCAATTACTAGCAGCAAAAATAAAGTAATCAAGTACCACTGCTGTACTCAGTAAACCAGTATTACATACCTCATTGAAGTGTTCAGTAAGAAAATCAGCAACAAACGTGATATCTTTCTGAGTCATCTAAAACAAACAAAGAAAAAAGAAAAAAACGGAGCAAGGTGAAACAGAGTTTGAGAATTACACCTAAATGAGCACAGAACACACGTTCTATAGGCTGAACACGGCCAATTCATTGCTGCTCACAGGGCAAGTACTGAAGCCCCTCACCAGCTTGTAGACCCTCTGCTGAAATCTCTCCAGTTTATCCATATTTATCTTGTATAGAAGGTCCTCATATTGGAGAAAGAATTCTAAATATCATCTGACTAGTCCTAAATAAGGAAGGTTATAACTTTTCCTGCCCATAATCCTGTTAGAACAACCCTGGTTACTCTATGCTGCCCTTTGTTGCCAGAGCCAACTGCTGGCTCATGCTCAGCCTGCCTCCACCAATACCTGCAGGTTGCCCTCCTCCCCAGCTAACTAGGGCTGTGCTGCTGCAGATTCTTCCTTGGGAGTAATTTTGTATTTGTTTTTCCTGAAACTCAGGAGGTCCCTATCAGTTCGTTCCTGCAGCCTATTTCCCTTTCGATGTCTCCATCTACCCTAAAGCACATCAGCTGATAAACCCACTGTGGTGGTGACTGCAGATCTGATGCAGGTGTTATCTATTTCTTCTTTCAGGTAAAGATATTAAAATCTGATTCCTGTTAACTGCATCCTTTAGGGCATATAAAGAGTCATTATACACATATTTCATAGAGGACTTCAGTCATATACGCTGCACTAAAAAGAGTACTACTAAATGAAAACAGGAACAGTTATAGATGCAAGACAGTACATTACAGTTAGTGTGAATGGGCAGGCATCAGCTTTCTCAAGGAAATGTCACAGGCACATCCTTTTAGTTTTGCAACAAAAAATACATTTTTATTCTTGCCTTCTAAGTCAAGCAGAATACAAAATATACCACCATTAATGAGAAAACGTTATTACTACCTTGTTCAGTTCTGGAAGCACGTGATCTTCTGACATCCTCAACATGGCTGAGGAGAAAAAAAAAGATATTCTTAATGCATGTGGTTTTTTTTCTTAATATTCTTAATTTCCCATTGCTATATAATATGACACTGTTGATAATATAGGAAGGATTAATTTGTCAGAAGCTAAAGAGTCTGGAAGGAATAATTATGAACTGGGACTGAAATTAAGCTTTACTTGCCCTACTAAATTGCAGAAAATATCTATGATAGTAATAAACAGAGGATATAGCTAAGATTGGCACAATTAATTGTTGGCATTTTGGCATTTAGAAAACAGATGCCAAATGTTTACTACATCATCAAGCTTACCAACATACAGCCATCGAAAAAATGCTTTGAAGTTTTTCATACTACTGTCAATAACTCTGCAAAAGAAACAAACAATAACACATTACCAGGCCTAAATGTCACAAGCTGTTGCAGGTTTAAGTTCTGTGTTTGTTACAACAGATATGTATTATCAACTTCTTAAAAATGCCAAATGCATCCCTCCCTGTAGGACTCTTGTTGGCATTCAAGCCTATGAGATGCGGCAAGACGAGCTCATGAGCAACAGAGGAGCCATACCCTGCCATCTTTCTCTGCTTCCAAGCCACATGCTTTCTCAATAGCCAAGTTTTTTAAATTCTTTAGACTTTATACTTACTGAAGCAGCTCATTTGCTTTCAGGATGAAAGAACCGACAGCAGTAGTAGCCTCTGTGAAGAGAGCAAGCCATTGATATTATGCTTGCAAAAGTGAAATAAATGTGGTTAAGTAGGACACACACTACTGCACCTTCAATTCCAGATGCATCTAATCCCAGAGACTCGTATTTTTGTTTCCATAAAGCCATTCCTTTCAACTCACTCAAGTAGTATAACAGTGCTTCTGAGCCACTAGGAAAGTAAAGCAAAGAAACAATCTTTTAGTCACAGTTTGATAACTCTGCTTCACTGTGCACCAAATTTTTATCTTTTAATGGGCAAAGTGGAGAACTTTATGAAATCCCCTGGAATATAAGAGTTAAGAAGGTATTATCACTTTGCAGAAATGCAAACATTGTCTTTATAATTTTAATCACCACACAATGTTGGGGAATATTTCCTATAAAAACACCAAGCAGTGATATATAGCTTATATGCCATGGAGACTGCTCAAAATACAAGCTCTCCATCATCCACAAGTAAATCAGTACATTGTGTATTACCATGGTATCATACAGAAAATCTATATATAAAGAACCACTGATACTGCACCCTGTCTTTTAGCAAAGTATGCCACTTGTCCAATAAATTTTAGGTTATCTTGTGACTTACCTCTGCAAATGACTTATAACCAATTTTTGTATACTGGAATAGGAGGACTCTATGGACTGACCGAGCTTTTTTAAACCCTGTTAAAAAAGAAATATAAACGTATAATAATGTTTTATTAATGTAAATGAACAGTGATTAAAAGATACTGAAACATATAGTTCTAAGATGTTATATAATATTAACATACCTTTACTGTCAGTTGGTTCATTAACAATGCCTGCAGTTCCAGACTAAAAAGGGACGGGGAGGAGAAAACCAAATATGCTTTCATTTTGTATTTTAGTATCAAACACAAATGCATATTCAGATAAAACAACAGTAACTACCTTGCTTTGCCCCATAACAACAGCTGCATAAACTCATCCTGAACAGAAGTGGTTGTATTCTTTTCCTGTCAGCCAAAATGATTGAAATAGATTGGTAAAGAGATTACATTCAGCCTACCAAATAACGTCACAGATACCTCAAATAAAGTACATTATAAAACCCACCATTACTCTTGAATGCTGAAATCAGACTACTGATCTTTGGAAATTCAATTTAATTCAATGATTCAAGTTCAGTGTTTTCAATTATTTTCAGCTGTAATACTCAGTAAAAATTCTAAGTGGTTTCCATAATCAAGAATCTATGTTAAAAAGAAACACATTAATTACTTGATTCAATGAACTGCCAGCCATGCACACAAAATATATGCAAATATATTATCTGATATATATACTCCACTGAGTCGGGCTGCAAATGGTGATGGGCTGCTCAACATTTACAGTAGACAATTTATCAGTGACTGAAGTACAAAGAACACAACCTTAAACAGACAGCAACCGTTCAATAGCAGGCTGAAAAGTATCACTTTTAAATAACTTAGAATAAACAAAATCAAGGAGTATCACAATGCAATCACGCTTGAATGTACTCAGATATCTGCAACATCACAGCAGTTTGCCTCTGAACTTAGAGACTGTTATCTGGAGGCCTTAAATAAACAGCATTAAGATAATACACTGTGTAGTTAAGATGAACAGCAGACCTGCAACAGAAACAGTTTTCCAAAAGAGCAGTTAATACTGCAATACCTGTACAAATTTTGTTAGCCGTGAGTCCATCTGCATCAATATTTCTTCCCACGCTTCACACATGCACGTCAATGACAACTTTATATACTGCAATACAGACACTACAATTAGCCTTACTTCCTTTTTTCACCTTCAATACATGTTGAATAACTGGATGTTATTACACAAAGGGAAGATATACACTACAGACATCATATGAAATTTATTATCAACTTTTCCAGCTAGAGCTCCACATTTACTTAAAGCCAAAAGTTTTCTAACTAGAAAAATTTTACTTCCTGTAAGAATATTGAAGCCTCCAAGACTTGAGATATTAAGATATCATAACAAAGCCATACCTGTAACAGAGTTGAAATGTGAGTAAACTTCCGGGCCATTCGAGTTACCTCAGGTAAATAACTTGATAATAGACTGGTGTCCAGCTATAACAAATAGAATAGTTAATGAAGCATTTGTTTTTTCAACAGTTTCAGGTTACAAAAACAAAAACACAGATGGAGAGGACCCACAGAGAAACTTACTATTTCTCATTTTCTCTAAGTTGATTTTAAGAAGAAAAAAGGGCAATTAGTATTTTAGTCTATCTATAAAAGCTCTCGAGAATGGTTCTAATTTTGGAGTTCTAACAGTAACAGTTTGAAGGATGACTGTTATGGATAGAATGGATGGTGAACAGTACGGCTGCTACACCTTTGCGTGCAGAATGAAGAAAAACGGAGTAAATGTAATTGAATAAATGAATGTTATATTTCAGGTGTATGGGAACAGTTGAATCATGGCCTGAACCTCTGACTGACCACCTGAGGTGAGCACTGAGTCAGCTGCAGGGGCACAGGTGAACGCAGTTTCACCTGAGTGACCGAAAGGGGGGGGAGTCTGGCTCCTAGACCCCATTTAAGGGCTGACTCCCAAGGAGGAAGGATCTCTATCTGGAGATCGCTCTTCTTGGAGCTCTTCTGTGAGCCCAGAACACGGGTAAGATCTTTATTTCATTACTCCTTTGTAACACGATAATCTCTCTGGTCCAATACCTGTATCCCTGTTTGCTATACACAAGTAACATGTTATCAGAACGCCTCAGAGCATTACAGTCAGTCTCATCTGTGAGACAGCAAGCCAACATGATAAATCCAAAAGTTAGGGTGCATTTCAGAAAGGCTGAAAACAATAGCTGTAGGTTTTTCCTGCAAATAATGGAAAAGTAATAAAGTTAGGTGACAGTAAGCAAAAGAAAGAACATTTTAAAACTACTTTACTTGCCTGAAAATAAGTTATCTCTGCTTCAGTGTCAGGAGAGTCTTGTATTTCTGTAATAACTGACAGTGATTTCAGATCACTAGATAAACAGAGTCCACGACAGGAACCTGCCACCTGAAGGATGCCAGTTTAAATGTTAATGAAATACTGAATTTTTTCCATAGGTATTTACTGCTGTAGCACATTCACATACAAAGCCGGCTGCATTCAATGACATTTAAAAACCAAGGGGAATTTTGTTCGAGAACAAATTTACCCCTTTTAACATGGCTTAGCGTTGAGCATAGCTTCTTTTCCAACAAGATGTTAAAATCACCAATGAGAGTTGGAACGTCTTTCCAGCAATAACCACACAACCCGATCCAAAGAAATAATTATCCTTCCTGTAAAATTTCAACTATCCAGTTTCAGTTACATGTAGTTACATGTAAACCTACAGATGTATTATTTCATTCAATTCAGCTGTAGTATATACTGAAGAAAAAGAATACGGAAACAAACATACCTCAGTTACTGTAGCAATCTTGAACATTCCATAAGCGTAAATTTCAATAAACCCTGAGCTGCCACCAAGGACAAGAGCGTTAAGCCTATAAGAACAGAAGAGGATGTGCTGATGAGCACGTGAAAAGAAACTGACAGCTTTTTTTCCCTAAACTATCGGAAGTCAGTTTTTAATGCATACAAATATAATTCTTAGTATTTAATTTCCATTCCTTCTACTAAAAGATTTTCTATAAAACCACTAAAACAAATACTGTGCTGTTGTCTACAATACAAGAAACTTAAAAACCAAATGAAAAAATATTACTAGCTTGGATTTGATTGATGAGAACTGTGTCTAACACAGGAACCAAAATGATGTAGCAAATTGCTGAGAGAATGAAGGGAAAAAAATTAACACAAAGTTTAGGCACTGAAATCCTTTTTCACTAACTGGAGATCTAGGAAAAAAAAAACTAACAGTTTATAGCACCAGCCCACCTCCCACTACAAAGTATTCTTATAAGGCTACTTTTTCATTTCCCCGGTGTTTATCCTAATCAGATGCCGAGTAAGTTTGTCACAGTCACTCAGTGAGCCTCCTCAGTAAAGCCTCAAACATAGAACAGATACAGCAGCAAAGAACAGCCACAGACAGCAACAGCAAAAGAGACAGAAACCCAATTCAAGAAATAGGATCATGGACAAACAGGTGTGCTCTTCTGATCCATTTCTATGATCAACTTGCTATGCAATGACTTGAAAAAATGCTTTTCTATGACCTCTCACTTCTTTGTTTACATTTGAAACATCACACTTTACACAGGGAGATTGCCTGCTCCATCACAAGCACTCAGAGCACTTGAGACTACAAAGCTAGTCTCAGTCTACTAAACTATACATCCTCCAGGTGCTCCTCATGTTTCCCAATATGAGATGCTTATTTTAAAGCACTCATGGCATCTCCAAGACCAGTTTAAGTAATCCATACACGATAGCCTTTAAGTGTCCCTCAAGAACTCTTCCAAGGAAAAGAAGATATAGCACTGACAGCAGTTGATCCTAAGGTACCTGATAATTCCTTTAAACCAAGGAGAAAAGAGATGGAGACGCTAAATTTCTTTAGTATATTCCTTGAACTTTATCTTCATATATGAAAAAAAGAAGCATTCCACACTTATTCCGGAACCCTTCAAATACATATTATGAATAACTTCG
>PPHD01030518.1:0-10303 GCA_002909625.1 Bambusicola thoracicus | reverse complement strand
AAAAATAAAAATAAAAAATCATGTATTTATCATGTTAGAGCTTGCATATGAAATAACCTGAATTCAAATTGCTAAAAATGCTTTTTCAGGACTCTGCCCTTTTATGCCTAAGTAGGAAATGAGATACCCTCTTCTATACTTCTAATATGGAATTAAAGATTATTATGACTTCTAACTGCTATTTTCAGGCCACCCATTTTAAATAAGTTTCCTGTGAAAAAGAGAAGCTTAAGGATGAAATAACTATTTCTTTAAGCTAAAGTAATACATTTTTCATGGTCATGATGAACTCTATTTTAAAACACATGTTAGGAATGAGTTTATCATTTTTAATGGCAATTTTAGATGTTTGCATGGTAGGACAGCCATGTCCAAGCATGCCTGTTGGATATCAGTGGCATCTTTTCCCCAGAAGATTGATACCATGAAATTATCAATTGAACCTACTGTGGCTCTGTACCATATGGTAGCCATGAAAGTCAGGAAGGGTAAAAACATGATAGCAGAAAGGCATGGAATTGAATGAACTCACAGCGGAGATTAGAATAGATCAGTCGTGCCCAGCAGGAGGTGTAATCAGAATTGAAACAGAACAGCATATCCTTAATTAACAATCTATCATTCCTCTATATCATTTTCAAGTTTTTAAAGGACAATCACTTAATTATAGTGATTATTATGTACAAGGTATGCAGCTAAGTGTTTAAAGAACGTAAAACCTTTTTGCTTGAGAAAATGGCTTTGATGCTATTCTTAACCTTTCTTTAACCTTATCTTCAACCTTATCTTCATTTGTTTGTCTTCCATTCCCAAGTGAGTTAGGATAAATCAATATACATCAAAGGGGAAGGAAAAAAAAAATAGCAAGCCCCATTTTACTTACTACTTATAAGGAAATAGAAAGGATTAGAAATAGAATAGAAAAGATTCATTATTTTATACCTCAGATATGTACATCCTTTGAGTTATCACTATTGATAAACTACTTAAGATTTAATGTGAGGTGTCTAGAGCACAAGACTTATGAAGAGCGGCTGAGGGAGCTGGGATTGTTTAGTTTGGAGAAGAGGAGGCTCATTGCACTCTACAACTTCATGAAGGGACACTGTGATGAGGAGGGGGTTGGCCTCTTCTCCCAGACAACAAATAGGATCCGAGGAAATGGCCACAAGTTGCACCAGGGGATATTTAGATTAGACATAAGGAAAAACTTCTTCTCTTAAATAGTGGTCAGACACTGGAATGGCCTGCCCAGGGAGTTGGCGGAGTCACCATCCCTAGCAGTGTTCAAGAGGCGTTTGGATGAGGTGCTACAAGATATGGTTTAGTAGCTTAGTGCGTAGTTGTGGTGACAGGAGGATGGTTGGACTGGATGATCTTGTAGGTTCTTTCCAACCTTGTGATTCTATGATTCTATGATTTTTACCTCCTCTTACAATTAAATGAAGGTTAATCTTTGTTTCCCTATGCAGACCATCTTTTGGGCTGATATTTGTTCCTTGATATGCTAGGAAATGTTTCTTCTATGTCACTGATAGTTTTGCTGTGCTATTTCCATTGGTAGTAGTTTTCAACGCAGTCTTCTTTGGCTTTAAGAAGGAAATGGAACTGAACAGAAAACTGACAAACATCTCTCAGGCAGAAAGAATGAAACAAACAAACAAAAAAGGTTGCCACTGTGTAGTTCCAGTCCAACAGCATAAAACAACGATTAAGATTTTCAGGAGTACATAGCAGTGCCTTGAAGTCACTTCCGTTAAAGACAAAAGCCAAAACATCACTGAAACTAGAATAAACTCTGAAATGCTGAAACTCAAATGTACCTAATAGCTAATTTGTAATACAGTGATAGTAAATTCTTGCTTGGTAAGAATCTACTGAATTTCAGATCACATTAATTCATATTTGGAAATACAAGGTCATCTAAAACAATGCAAATAGATAAATAGATAGATAGATAGACAGACAGACAGATAGAAGGATATTCTTCTTTTCTTTTAAACCCCCCACAGACCATAAATAGCCTTGAGGGTTCTGGATAATCAGAGCTTTTGAAAATCCCAAGGGAACATTTCCTAAACAGCAGCTGACCGATAATGGAACAATGACTGTCTCCTTCCCTGAATTATTTTCAACTATCCCAATGCTATTGCATTAGACTAACACAGTGAGAATTTTCTGCTGTGATTATTTTCCGCAACCATGCTCTTCTCATTTTTCTCCTACCCTGAATACACACACTTGCAGTGCCCAGAGATTGCTTAGTCCCCATTCAAATGGGGATTGTTTCATTAGCAGTATATAGATGGGAATGTCTGAATAATGTCTGATATTACTAGGAACTAGTTGTATCATGTTCCCAGCCGGTGTTTACTTAAGAGTAGAGTAACAATAACCACTTTTCATGAACAACTCTTAAAAAAATAATGAAAAAATGTTTGCAGGTGGATGAGGGAAAGAAAGAATATTAGAAAAATATTGGAACAGTTTAAAAAAGGTGAACTTTTGTTGTTGTTTTTTCTAAATACTGAATTTTATTAGGAGAGAAGGAACACTGAAGATCCTTTAACAGTAGTAAGAGTTTCAGCTGAAATGTAAAATAAGCATCTTGCATACTAAGGGCTGTTAAAAATCTTGAATTACATTTTGCAAACTAACTTCAGTGTTTTGACCAAATTCCAGCTTAAGTAATTACATTTCACTTACCTAAGATTTACCTTCTAGTTAGAGAGTCAAGAACATACTCTTTTTTCCCACTTAGTAAAAATCTCTCTTTAGTGTTTTTGATGAAGAACAGAAGTTATTTTTTTTTCCCTCCCACATTTAACCATACAAATTACTTACACTTCTCACTCTTCTTTTATCTTTGCTATAGCTACATTTTGTTACTAATTATAATATTGCATTTTAATGAGTGCTGAATAATTTTTTTACACTTGCTCTCTAAGATAACCCCTAGTTGCTTGTGAATACTGATAATAGCAGACAAGGGGCCAGGAGCAACTGAGCTATCTCTCAGTTCAGAAGGGAAAAAGGCATCTATCCATATTCTTCTTGGTGTGATGTTACCAAGAGGTGTGTACCTCTTGTTACCAAAAGGTTCTTCTGGCCTTCATAGTCCCATTCACTGCTTCAAAGAACAGTTGCACCACATCTCTCCACACAGACAATGCTTGGTCAGTTCATTCCGTATTTCTCACTGCCAGAGTATTGAGAGGCTTCTCACCTCCTAATTTGAGGACAGGAAATTATTTTTGGTCATAATTTTGACATAAATTTTATGCATTTTGGCAAAGATGAGAGTAAGTAATTGTGAACCAGAGGTGAATCTGCTGTACAATTTCTTAAATATCAGTGGAACTTCTTCACTAAAAGACTGAAACAACTGCAGCATTATAATCAGTGATACAGTATAACTGTGAGGTAGCTATGAGGAGGCAGAGCAGAAAGGATGTTCATATTCAGGATTCAGGAATGTTAATTTTAGCTTCAACATGAATCTTGTAAGTTACTGGAGCTGCAATTAGTCACTGGCATTGAATGTTGAATTTGTGCCATTTTCTCCAGTGTTAATGCAACCATGACTCTAATGGAAGGCTGATTTAAAACAAAATATGATGCTCAGTCTACTGTTTATTGCGAGGAATAGTACATGGAGTGAAAATTATTGAGATAGGGAGTGGACTCAAGAAAACAAAGATGTTTTAAAGGCTTGAAATCTAAGCCAAGGGAAATAAGATAATCATATTTGTGCATAACTCAGGAGAAAAAAAAAAAAAAAAAAAAAAAAAAGGAATGCAAAAAGCTAGACGCTGTTGACTTTGTGCAGTTGCATACCAGGTATACCATGTAATACTGGCTTGTCATCATTCTCTTTCTTTATTGTACATTAAAGTAAATAGTAAAGCCAATCCCTTGAGACTAGGTCTGCCACAAATTCAAGTTGCTCCAGGCACTAATTTATACACTGGACTTTTAGACATACATTTTCTTTTTTTTCTTTTTGTTTGTTCAGGATACAAGCTGGAGCAAGATGTGGAAGCCTTTCTTGTTTTTCCTTTCAAAAA
Source organism: Bambusicola thoracicus (assembly GCA_002909625.1). Lineage (NCBI taxonomy): Eukaryota > Metazoa > Chordata > Aves > Galliformes > Phasianidae > Bambusicola > Bambusicola thoracicus. The sequence goes on along the minus strand of PPHD01030518.1, from coordinate 6,236 downwards.
GTGAATGTCCCCAGGGTAGCTGGGTACCTGTGAACATTCGGAGCTTCGAAGATCAGGAAATGAGGCACAGTGAAGACTAAATTTTTGTTGTTGCCTCTTTTGAATAGTTTCACTTTAAATATAACGCAAATATAATTTGTCGTCACTAAGCAATACTAGACATATGTAGTCCCAGAGAACACAGTGTATCTGGTTATGTGTCATTTTCCAAAGGCTTCTGTGATAAGAGAATCTGCAGGCTTCTTGAGACTATTGCTGTCCCCTTGGATTTGAAGTTGTGATTAAGCACCAGAAAGTTACATGTTAAGAATAAAGTGGCTACTCTTGGGCAGAGTTCTTACATAAATAAGAATAAAATTTGTTCTGCTCTCAGTTTCTTCTTCTTTTAATTTCATCGCAAAAAAAAAAAAAAAAAAAAAAAAAAAAAAAGCCTTTTTTTATGAAGGAAGAAGGAAAAACAACAAACACAATTCAATTACATAAATTAAATCAATTATATAAATTAAATCAATTAGATTAGTTCAATTAGATTAACATATGCCAGGTGCTCCATACTCTATATGCTCCATATTCTATGAAACTAAGTATTACTAATTCAAATATACTTAATTTATTGAAATATCACTGTTCTGGATAGGAGTTTAATTGCATTCACTGTCAGATACATCTCTTCAACTGAAACATCATTTTAAGGCCTAAACCTGTAAATGTTTGTATATCTTCAGCTCAGATGTGAGTACAACTTGGTGATGGACTTGGCTACATTTACATTTACACTGATACAAAGAATTGCTTTTTCTCACTTTGCTCCCAGATGTGCTGCTGACACCGTCTGTGAGGCCACACAGTAAAGTGGGCAATTAAAATACCTCCAGAGTCACCTAGTTCTGAGGCTGAAGAAACAAGGTGTCACTGAGGGGTAAAGCCGTTAGTGTGATACTTGAATCTTGTTTTATACAAACCCTGCTCTCAGGACAGCTGGGCCAACTGTATTGAAAATTGAAACTGGAATGACTTCAGCCTAGACATAAAACATAAAACATAAAACACCTACCTACTAAAAGAGAAGCTGTCAGCAATTTAGGATCATAAGGGCTTTTCCCTCGGCCATTTTCAAAATGTGAATCTTCCATCCTAAAAATGTTGTCCTGTGGAGTGGAAAAAAGAAAGAAAAAAATGATTTTATTTGATGAAATGATGGAAAAAGAAAAAAAAAGTTAAATTAAATAGAGCACAGTATATATAATTCATACTGTTTGGTGGTGGTTTTGTTTTTTTTTTTGTTTGTTTGTTTGTTTTTTTGGTTCAAGAGAAATCAAATTACAGTAGGAGAGTATCTGGAAAAAGTCCTCATTTTCTAATCAGTATTGCGCTGATGGTACTCAAAAGCACAAATAAACACACACAGCTTGTGCCTCATCTAGTCTACTTAACATACACTTTACCTGGTTTCACTGAACTGTCTGTGCTTTCACTAACAATATGCCTGTGTAATTTTAACTGGAGAACCTGGAATTTCAAAGTTTTGTCTGAAAAAAATGAAAGTGTAGATTAATGCATTACAGGATGCAAAACCTGAACTTGAGTTCTTACTGACCTACTGTTTTCTGCATGATCAAAATACAATTTTAACTTCATCAGCAAAGCTGTTTTTCAGTATTGTGCAATGAAACTTTTACAAAATGGCAGTTGGGGGAAAAGTACATGGGGTTATAAAACAAGATTAAAAAGGGCTTCAGTCAACATTAACTCAAATCAAGGTCAGTAAATCCAAAGCAATTGGCTTTTCAGTACATTTAATGATTTTAACTGGGGGACCAAATCTGCCAATCAAACTTAACAGTTTGTTTACCTTATGTTTTTCACTAAGGTTAAAACCAGAATAATAAATGCTTTTTGCATAGTAGACATTATGTTGATAGAAGAATTACATAGGGCACAGTAAAAGCTAAAATTTCCATTTCCCAACTGCACTGTGGTTAATTTCCATTGACATCTAACTAAGTCAAGGAACTCCAAGGACAGGACACACTCTGGCAATAATTCTGGCAATTATTCTGTGCACCCAGTTCTCAGTTGCTAACACCTAAAAATTCTTCAACGTAGATAATGAAGGTAGTCCTTTAATAAATATGAATTAAATACAAATTTCTTGCTGTCTGATCAGAGATAATTGTTATAGGAAAAGGAACAAAAACAAGTAGAGCAGAATATTACTAAAATATATGCATTTATAGAATAAATCAACTGAGAAAATATTACAATATACAGAAATATGTAGCTTCCATTTGAGAGAAGACTACTGCCAACACAGGCTATAGTCAGCTTTAGTTTTATCTAAACAAGTCGTGAATACCTTTCATTGCACCCTTAATGAAAGCTTTCCCCCCCACACCCCCCCTTGATTGAACCATCTGAGGAATCATTTGTGGCTTTCAATCCTTGTTGTATTATCTACTATGATGGGAAGTAGTGAGAGTAACTATCCTTAAAGTAGTTACAAGCTGTTCTTAAGTTGCCCATTTTCCTTCTCTTCTCTGGACTAAATCTCACACAAGAATTTCAGAAAAGCTTTACTAGTGTGTAAACTCCAGAAAGTATACTGTATTGTCTTGTGTTTGAAAGTAACAGTCTCAGTGAATCACACACAATTATTTCATCCTCAAGGATAATGCTCCAGAGCTCAGTGTTACAGTCTTGGAACTCCACAGTGCTGTTGTAGGATGCAAAAAATAAAAACAAACAAATTCAATTACTTTGATTTTATATATATATATATATATATATAATGTGAAGATCAGTCACACAAATAGCTGATATGTGTGTGCGCACTACAGATTTTCAAAGGAACTCCAGAAGCTCTTAACATTTCACTTCATTTACTGATGAAAACAAAGGTGAAGGGAAAACGGACTGTTTAGCAGAACAGCCTATCTGAAGAGGTTTCTTACTTTGAAAGATAAAAAAAATTGGGCAAATTTTGTGAAGTTGGATCCTAGAATTCAAGCACAATCTTGTAGACATAGCCTGCTTGATTATATTTATATAGTCATCCTGTATCTGTAATATCTTGCACAATATTAAATTTATTACTTTCCTTTTGTCCTTTCTACTTTTTAATAGTCCAGACACATTCCTTACTTCTGTGCAATTTTCTGACTTTACTCCTTCTGACCAGAAATGATTAAAAAATGAGAAAGATTTTTTTTTTTTTTTTTTTTTTTTTAATGCTGCATGTACATATATAGAACTTGCACAATAAATAAAAGCAGTAAATTCAGGAGAATGTTCTACTTCAACTGCAGTAATATAAAGAGGCACTAATGCTACAAGCCATTATTGAAAAATGTTATTAACAATCTACATTTACTTGGGATTTCTTCTTAGTAGATGATAACTGCTCAACGTGCACACCAATGGATATTTGATAAGGCTATAAAGTCAGTGGCAGGACAGTTAAAGCAGAAGATATTCCCAAGATTATTCCATTTGTCATTATGAGACAAATAGGAAACAGATGTGGAAAGTGATTTGATATAGGAAGGATCTGATTTTTGACTATATTCCTCTGGTTTATGTCACTGTAACTTCACTGATATTGGTATGTAGCAAGCAAAAAAGAGTGGAAACTGGGTCAGCCTAAGTCAAAAATGATCTACCCTTTTCTTCGTGATTGTAGAATAAACCATTTAAAATAGGAGGCATGACAGGGAAATCCCACAGTGTTTTCATATTTCAGTTAAAATGCAATGTAGAGACACATTATATATAATAAGTTTCCAAATGTACCAGTGAGTAATAACTACGATAAATATATCACTGTTAAGTGCCAAATGAATGTATCTTGGATAGCCTGAAGCCCCAGAGAGTTTTGATAAACATACTATGGGAAGTCTAACCTATCACAAATAGGGCAATATGCCCAAATACCTTTTACAGTATTGAAGTCAAACCATCTCTCTCTGTACACCAAAAATACCGTCAACAGAGAAATAAAAACTTTCCTATGTACTCCTCCCTGTCCCATCTCCCCCTGATCACAAATGGAAGTCTAGAAAGCTTAGATTGTAAGTGATACCATAGAATCATAACATGTTTTGCATTGGAAGGGACCCTTAATATGGCCCTTCCTTATTATAAGGCCCTTTCTAGTCCAACAGTCCTTCAGTGAACAGGGACATTCACAGCTAGATCAGGCTGTTCGGAGCCCCGTTCAGCCTGACTTTGCATGTTTCCAGGGATGGGACATGAACGCCATCTCTGGGCAACCTATTTCAGTGTTTCATTTTAACTTATTGTAAAAAGTTTTTTCCTTATATCCAGTGTAAATCTCCTCTCTTCAGTTTGAAACCATTTTCCCTTGTCCTGTCACGACGGAGTCTGGTAAAGGGTCTGTCTGCTTCTTTCCTGTAATCCCTCTTTAAATACTGAAAGACTGCCCTCATATTTTCTCGCAGCCTTACTTTCTCCAAGATGAACAGTCCCAACTCTCATGGCCTGTCCTCATTTCATTGATATATTTCTGTAGCTGGCTTCTTGAAATATGTGCTTTCCTGTGGTGCACAGTTTGATAGATATCAAGACTTAGCCAGAAAGAAATAAATTTCAGACCTTGAAATAAATGTAAAAGTTCTGATGATTCCCAATCTTTTACTCCGTCATTTTCAGGCTGTGAGGATTCACTTTCAAACAGCTGAAACGTATATGGAATAAATGTCCTATATCATGATAATGAGTGGTGACAAGACATTGCTACTTGACAAGACATATTTCATAACTTGCAATAGAATTTAGACAGCCAGTACCATACCAACCTGAAGTTATATATATATAAATATATATATAACATTACACACGCACACACACATGCATGCACGCGCACACACACAAGGGCTGGTCCAAAACTACTGCCTTCTATTTTATTATGTTGGCCCATGACATCAGAGGCAAATGTTGGTGGTATGCCAGTAGAGTCTGAAGCTTTCCACCAATATTTTGTTATGTTTTGTCACCACATGGCAGATGGCAGCAAAAGGGAAATCTGACAAAATGACATCTGACATGGAAGTATTTATGAAGCAGAGGTGTGTCATTCAGATTCTCCGTGTGGGAAAAATTACACCCATTGACATTCATTGATGCTTGCTGAACATGTATGGACACCAAACAGTGCATGTGGCACAGTGAGGTAGTGGGTGGTATGTTTCAGTGGTGGTGACAGTGACAGCAGATCATCTCCATTGGCGCAGATTTTTATGACTGCAGCTTACAGGCTCTTGTTCATAGCTGATGAAAATGCAAAGCTAATGGTGGTGATTATGTTGAAAAACAGTATTCTGTAGCTGAGAATTTTCTCTATGAAATAGTGTCATTGTCCTCTTTGTAACCGGTAAGTGTTGTAGTTTTCATGGAAATAAGAAGGAGGCATTACTTCTGGAGCGACCTACATATATATGCAAATATAAATGTATATCCCAGTTATATATCCACATATAGTTAAATATGTATATATGCCCAGTATAGAAATTTTTAATGTCTTTTCTTTGCATCTATTTCAGCTGCCACCCAGTCCAGAATGCTCTCAGTAATGCAAGGAGAAGAAAGATAACAGCATGCATTAACTGTTTTTTGTCACTATATTTTTTATATTCTTTCCTAGTTTAGTACTATTTATAGCTTGTAAGAAAACTGGTGATTATTAGAGAGGAGACGATTTTTCTTCTTCTGTGACTCACACAGAAACTGTTACAGAATTGCAGAATTTAACACAGCAAAACCACTGCTGGCCAATGATGAATTAATACAGAACAAGTAGATGATCTGAAGAAGCTATGTTGATGAAATGCACACAGTCACTAAAGAGGTATTATGGGCTTAGTTTATAAGGTATGGTAGATGAAGAAGGATTTGACAGCAGTGATGCTCCTCAGCTGTGCTAGTGCAATTGAAGGAACTCATATCCTTACTCTTATAACCCTCAAACCATAAATACCAAGGAGCATATCTCCAAGGTACCTTCAAGGGGCTAGTTGATCATCATGACAAGCTGATGAACAATCATGTGGGATGGTCCAGAAACATTCAAGATGCCAGGAGACTTCGGAAATAGCACATCTTTTGTTAAACTAGAAAAGGTAGAGTTGGCCACATCTGTGAGCACTACTGAGGTTAATATTTCCCTGGCTATTCTCACAGATTCTGTTGTACTAACATGAAGACTTTTATATAAGAAGATT
>PPHD01030516.1:0-10304 GCA_002909625.1 Bambusicola thoracicus | reverse complement strand
CATCATTTCTGCTCAGAATCTCCACAGACTTCTAAAGCAGAGATCAAGATTTAAAGCATACTGTAAGCTATAGAGAAAAATAATAATAATTTTGGGCAAATTTAACCATGTTGGAAAGCTAACAATTGACTGTAATAACCACAATCTTCTAAATACGTTAATATGATGTAAACACAAAAAATTAGTGTTTTGATATTTGGCCTCTAGGAGCTCTAGCTCTACATGAACTAATCATTTGCTCCATAAAGATTTAAGAAATTCATGCCAAGGTCTGCTCAAAGGAGGGGAAAGCCTACTAAAAATACAGATTTAGAGCACAGAAGAGCTGTTTAAACAGACCAGCATGTCCAGCCTGTGCTTCAGCTTATGGATTCACAACCCTGGGCTGTAGCCAACATTGTCTCTCTGGTGTGAAGTGTAGGGCCACTGCTTGGATTTCCCCTCTGTGGCCATCCCAGGCACACACGTTTAGTGCAGAGCGGTGTGGTGCCTCAGTGGTAAAAGCAATCATTTTGGGAAAGAGGAAATGGAGGGCTGGGTTTGGTGAAAACTCAACTTGGAGACCTGAGCTGACCGCATCCCATCTTGATCCGATTATTCCTCACGCAATTAGTTCCCTCCTGATGGTGCTTTAATGCTTCGGAAAAAGAAAACCCAAGTGCTGGCTTAAGTTTATAGAGTTCCAACAGGTCCTAGGGCAAAACTTGCCCATGGACAGGATGCCTCCCAGCATGACTCACCATTGCCATATGCCCAGTCGTCGTTCATGCGGTGCCGCACCTTCTGGTAGATGGCTGACATGGTCTTCATGTTGCTCTTTCTCCACTGGCGCCCCAGGTATTTGGTCTGGATTTTCAGAAGTTTGAGGACGTACAGCTGCATCATGGCCTGTTTCACCTTCAGAGCTCGCTTCAGTATCGGGGCCGACTTGAAGACTACCAGCATCTGCCAAAATAGGCATTGGAAATCAGTGCAATGAGCTCAACAAAACAATGGAAACGCTGCCTGCACAGCTCTGGGCAGCACCACTTTGTAAAAGCACGTGGAAGACAAAGAAGTGGTGTCCTTCAAATGTCAACGTTGGGTCCACTATTGTCCACACTGGGTTAACTCATTCGTCAGTGGCTTGGATGAAGGGACAGATTGCCTCCTTGGCAACTTTACTGTGGTGATCCTCCTTACCATCGTCCTCGAGTGCTTCCACTTGGTCAGCTTGTTGAGGATCCTCAGCAGGTTAATACAGGAGAATAGGTTTCTCCAGCAGAACTGGTTGTTGTCTCCAGCTTCCTGCAAGCAAAGAGGAGAAAGCAGAGGCCTGATGGTTCACCGTCAGGCTGCCAATGGCACACAGAGACAGAAAAACCCTTCTGAAGTCCTTGGATCAAGTCAGTGCTTTAATTTGTGCTTCGGTTTAGAGTGCTATCCAGGCAAAATCACACTGCTTTGTCATGGGAAATGTGTCTTTTAGGAGATCTGTATTGACTGTTTGCCAAGCAAATTACAGCCTAGGCATCACTGCTTAGCAAACATTTTGTTGCTAATTATATAAATCAATTCGTAAGTTGCTACATGCTTAGAGGACATTATAGATAAATAAGAAGTGACAAAATAATGAGGGATGGAAACCAGCAACATTTCTGTTGGGAGAACAAGCTTTTTCTCTAGCAAAGATCCTCTCCAGCTTAAGTGCAGCCCATGCATTATTTTAAATACAAGCTGCATGTCAGCACCCCCAGCACCAGCGTGTGGAAATTGAGCCCATGGCACATCTGAGCACTAATTCTATCAGCACGGCCGCTTGGTTTATGCTTGCAAGAGCGCTGAGCACAGCACAAATATCCCAGAAATAACCTATTTGGATAAGAGCAGAAACAAGTGCTACTTATTTTATAAGCCACTTACAGCAATCTACAGCCTTAATGACCGCTGAAAAAAATCACAGTCTGTTCAGCATTCCACCTTCTGGGCATCCTCAGGTGGCATATCATCACAATAAGCAATGGTGAAAGCAGTGGCTTGCATATCATTCTTTAGAGGCCAAAAAAGAAGAAATGTGCTGATTGGAAGCACTTAAATTCTGGGATTTGGTGAAAGCCACTCTGAGCAAATGCCCTTTTCTGCCAGGTGAGGCCATGGCTGTGCGGGAGGCTTCTCCCAGCATGATCACCTCTGGATACTGCAGCTGAGTTATTTATTCATTCCTGTGTAGGAACAGCAGTTCCCATAGTCCCTACTCTGGAAACAGCTCTGCTGAGCGTGTCCTAGTTTTCCACAGAAGCAAACCAAGCACATCCTCCTGCGTGCAGCCCCCTGAAAGCATTATCATCTGTTACATCTGCTAGGAGATGTGTTATGGCTGTGATCTTAAATCAGTGCATCAGAGTTAAAACGAACAAAAAACAGCATAAAATATTGGCTGAAGAAAAGAAACACAACTACGTGCACAAACGTCACTGAAGAACCAGTGTGTGTTTGATTTCTATACATAGGCACTGGGTTCTTATAGAAATAGACTTAGCATCATTCCTGGACCTGAAGGCAACCAATGAAACAAGGAAGTGAAGAAGGAAAAAGGGAGAAGAAGAAATAAAGGAAGAAAAGAAGGAGAAGGAAAAAAAAAGAAGGAAAAATAAAAAGAATGGCAAAAAAGAGAAGGAAAAAGGGAGGAGGAGAAAAAAATGAAAAAGGAGAAAGGAAAGGGGAGAAAAGAAGAAAGAATGGGGGGGAAGGGGAAAACAAGAAAAAAAGGAAAAAAGGAAAAAATGAAAAGGAAAAATGGAAAGGGAAAAAAGAAAAAGGGGAAAAAAGAAAAAAGAAAAAGGAAACAAAGGAAGGGGAAAAAGGAGAAGAGGGAAAGGAAAAAAGGAAATGAGGATAGAAGGGAAAAAGACCGTGTGCCACCAGAGCTCACAACGTTGTGTCACTAGATGTCCCCATCGGGCCAACTTTGGCTCATCAAAACCATAGAAAGCCTTTCCCTTTATTTCTGTGATTGCAGCGTGTTCACAGCCAAGGAAGATGACATAGGGTCGAGATTTTAGCAGCAGCAGCGAGAGAAATGTTCAAGTCTTCATACAGGAAAAAGTCTACTTTTGGGCTGGCTGGATGCAAAGAACTCAAAAGATAAAAGAAAAATCCTTCCTCACCCACCTGCAGAGAGCAATACTGTTAAAAGTGCTCTGCTTTGCTTACCAGGCTTTCTGCAGTGAGCTCAGGCAAGTCGTGGACTGTACAGTGTGGGTAATCCAGGACAGAGATGCTGTGGAAGATGGGAAAGAATAGACTCATTAAGGACAGTGGGTGTGTGAGCCTAACGAGCGGAGCCCTCCCTGCTCCCAGGCATGCATTAGTGGGGGTTCGGAGGAGATGGATCTGTTAGGACATGGCAGATCAGTTATTTGTGTGCATATTAAAAAAAACAAACAGACAAAAACTCATACAAAAAGCAAATTTTAAGTTAAAAAGGAAATATCTGACAGCAAGAATATTACCAGCAAGGTAATGCATGGCAAGGGCATCAAGTCTTGCCCAAAAAGGTTTCCAAGCCTTCTGGGTCTACTGCCTTTGTAAAAGTAGCCAACCAAAAAACCCTCAAAGGTACACATATATAATATATAATACATGTGTGTGTCTGTATAATAATAAAATGTACTCTACACATACATTTTATTTTTATATATATGGGTTTTTTTGGTAAGCATCTGGCATGGAGAGGGTTCAGTGCCACGCATTGCCCTCGTATGAGCATCGTGCTGTATTTCCCACTGCAGCATCACTGGCCATCACATGCGTGGCTGTACCTGTTTTTGGCAGTGATATAGGACATGATGTTTTGGTTGAAGAACTTCAGGATCAGCGGGATGCAGTTGGCAAACACCAAATGCTGGGACACATACTCAAACTGAGGGAGAGAAGCGAAATGGGTCAGCATCAACAGGAACAACTGGAAGCGTGTGCCGGGAACTTCCATTTCCAGTTTGGATGGTTTGCTCTGAACCTGGCAGACCATCCTCCTTGTGAACAAGTCTGCTGTGTAAGGCTTGCATCACATACAATGGCTTCCAGCAGCTGGGAAAGTGCATTGCCATGCAGAATTTCATGGCAAGACTGTAGAAGAGGTGCCCCCAGTGACTGCAGGTTGCCTTTCAAGGTAAAAACTGTGGGAAAACATTATATATGGAAGGAAAAGGAGGAGATTAGCTACTACAAAGGATATAGGGTAACTTCCCTTCTGGCTTCTACAGATAACAGAATTGCAGGGGCTGGAACGGACCTCTAGACATCATCTACTCCAACCCCCCTGCCAAAGCAGGCTCCCTAGACCACGTTGCACAGATCAGCATCACGAAGAGCAGCCAGCAGCCTGAGAAGCTTGGACAGCTCACCCAAAATCAGAACTAAGGGGAAAAAAAATAAAGAAATCCAACAACACACCTTCTCCAGACCTAACAGTGGTCTGCAGGAGTGCTGCTGCCCAGGGGAAGAAATGGAAGGAGCTGCTTTGGTGTGAGAAAAGGGACTGAATGCAAACTAAGATATGGAGGAATGTGGAGCAAAGGTAGGATTGGAAAAAAATTCGTATTTTTTTATTATTCTATCCCATCCAATACATGGATTTCTGTTAATCCTCCTGTATATGTCATAGCATACATGGGTTTGTATCACACTGAAACCTCTTTAAAAAATAAAAGAGAAAAAAAAAAAGAAAAAAAGAAAAATCAAAATCACATGCTAATTGTTTAACACAAATCAATCTGCATCTAGGACCCTGAGCTGGCTCTACTGAAACCAAAGCCCTGAGAGCTCGACCCTGCTGAGGACCTCACGAGTCCTGCCCAGCCCCACTGCTCATCGTGGAGGTTGGGCAGAGCAGGAGGGATGCTGCCTAATTCCTTCCCACCCCTGCTGCCAGGAGAGGCTCTCTCTCCTGAGATCTCCGGATTCTAGCCTGATTAACCACAGCATGTATTCTTCCACAAGTGTTAGAGCTCTTTCCACATGAGTGGAAACCACCCTATCAACACACAGCCAAAGATATATTGCAGGCTGGTTATTCCTGCATGAGTAACACTCTTAAAACCGTGTCCCAGGGCTAGGGTTCATCTCTACAATCCCCAGATCCTCTTGGAAACGTTTCCTGGAGAGCTCCTGTAAGGAAGCACCAGCCCCACAAGCACCAGCCACGACCCCTTCTCGGCGCTCACCTGGTAGATATGGTTCAGCTTGAAGTGCTTGAGGAGCAGCAGCAGCAGTGCCGAGATGCTCTTCACAATAATCTCCTTGTGCCTGTTCACATCAATCCCTAACTTCATGCTCTGCAGGACGGTGATGCTGGCGTGGTGGGGGAAGATCAAGGCTAACCATCAACCTGATGGGACCATCACTGACCCACATCCCTTGGACCATCTGGTCATCCCCACATCTGCAGCCCCATGCCCACCTCTGGGCCCCCCTGAACCTAATTGTGACCCCCAATTTTCCCACTTGGTCCAAGGCTGGAACAGCTGAAGGTGTCTCCTTGAGGACTTACGGCATCTCCTCAGGCAAGACGTCTGCCAGGATGTTGATGGAGTCAGTCTTGGCCTTGGAGGTGGGCGCTGCAGCCAGCAGGATCTTTAGCAGAGCAATCTGCAGAGGAGGCAGGTGTGGAGGCAAAGGAGGAATCCCTTCCTTTTCCTTGAGACTGGATAACTTCAAGCCAGCTCTAGAAGGTTCCACCAGCCCAAAGTTCACTCATGGTGATGGGCCAGCTATGCCAATGCTCAGCTCTCCTTTTGTACCCAACTGCAGGCTGCAGGGCAGCTCAGCTTTTGTATTAAGTTGATGCATTGAGCTCTAGTGGTAGGGATAAAACAGTGCTGCAGCTTAATGCATTTAAATGTTTGTCTCTCCCTACAGAAGACTGTAGGTGGCCCAAAAAGCATCCTAACAGAGCTGAATTTTGAATTTTTTGAATTGTATTGTGTGGGAATCTCTTGAGGCCATGGGAAAGCCGGAAGGGATGTCCCACTGTCCTATCTCCAAACACTGGACTATCCCCCTGGGTATCTGTCCTCCTCGATCCTCTGGAACCCTCCTCTCGGAGATGACTTTCTACCCAGCTCTGCTCTGGATTCCCACCAAAATCCCAGTGTTCAGATCCCTAACCACAAACTCTATTTTATTTCTAAGAAACACAGGCTTACCATATACTGGGGGAGGTTGTATAGCATTGCTCGATACAAGACCTCACAAGGGGTTTCCTGGACTTCCTCTTCCCCCTAGCACAGGGAAACGTTAGAAACAAGGGGGCGAAAGGTATTTCCAGTCTGCACACTCGAGATATACCAATTACCTCCCACAAAATCAACCTGGGGACTTAATGATTGGGTCAGAATGTGGTGTTTGAGAGCATTTGGAGGTATATCCAAAACGTACAGGTTTCTGTGACATCTCTTCCCTGTGTCCACGTAGTGATGGGGAGAGTATCTTACCAGAGACATGGGGCACTTTTCCAGCTCCTCCTCATTCTTGATCTGGACATCTGAGATGGAAATGTACTTGTGCTGGCAAAATACACAGAAGCAGAGTGTGGGAATACAAGAAAAGCTATTCAGAGCAGCAGCTGAGAAGCAAGATAAACAGCATGAGAACCAAGGACAGCTCTAGAAGAGAAAAAGCAAAAGGAACAGCTCGTGGCTCTGACTGGATCAGCATCTTCATGCGCAGTTAAGGAATGTTTGTAGAATACTCTGTTGACATGTAGAGGTGGATGGGAAAGTTGTAAGGGCGGATGGGAAAGCTAAAAAAGGAAACTTGTGAATGTATATAAGTGATGTGAGAACTTGTCATAAACGATTTGGATCGTTCACATCTGAGTCCCTGCATCAGACGTTGCAGCAGAGCAATGATACAACTACGAGATGCAACACCGAGCAATGACAGCATTTGCTGAGCCAGCTGAGGACTGAATCTGCATCAGACCTTTACTGTGGGCTGAGAGCGTGCATGTGAGCAACTGCAAACCTTCTGTGGATGATGTATCACCAAACCGATGCATATGAAACTTGAGTCTCTCTATGGCCATGGTGATCTTGGCCAAAGGTTCCCTCGTTTCTGTGTGATCGCCATTGGTCCAATCCCATCTTAGAGTCTCACCTGCTTCAGTGTCTTCACACTCTCATGAATGGGACGTGGCAGCCCTATCAGGGTCTCGGTGTCCCTGGAGGGGAAGGCAGAAGTTAAATGCAAGGCTAGGACGAGATAATACAAGACCTTAATGGCCTTAAATTGCACCAGGGGTCATTCAGGTTATTAGGAACAATTTCTTCTCCAAAAGGAATCATGGAGATGTGGCACTTGAGGACACAGTGGGCGTGGTGGTGGTGATGGGTTGATGCTTGGACTTGATGATCTTAGTGGTCTTTTCCAACCTTAATAATTCTATGACTGCGAGGCTGGAGAGAGGAGATCTGTGGTGCTTCTATCACATATGAACATCATACATTGTGCACAGAGCTGGTGAGCTGAAACAACCCAGTCTCTGTGGACACCTGGTAGCAGATAAGTGGCACAGAGGGGAGCTGTGGGACAGGCTCTGGTGGCCCCTCACATATGACACTCACTGTCCCAGAGTGAAGCCGATGAATTTGTTCCTGCTCGCCTCCAGGAAATGCTCGATGTCCTTCTGCCTGATGGAGCAGCAGAGAAACGAAATCAAGGAGGAAAACAGACACATATCTGAACTGCTAAGGAAGGGCACTGGTATGGGACAAGAAACTTTTAGCTTTCTAGGATCAGAGGTGTTCATAGCTGCTGACTACAGCCACCCTTGCTCACAATGGTTAGGAACAACGTGAACCGAAACCAGAGCTGAGTGTGTTGACACGGAGCATAGTGGCACCATGTATGCTCCCATGTTTCACAGATAATGGATGAGATCAGCAGCAAAAAGCTCACGTGGATTTGAGGGATAGGACTGAAGATTTCACCCTCTTTTCCAACCCTTCCCTCCATATCACACATAGCAGAATTGGTCTTGGAAGGGATAGCACCAATCCTTTGTACTCCAACATGTTTCTTCAGTTTCTCACCCTACAGCAAGGCCCTCAAGATTTCATTTGGCCACAACCGAGTCCCAGTCAGTGCATAAGGGGCATGCCCATTAACCACACAATTAACCTAGGGCACTGCCCTACCTAGACTGGGAAAGCTTCCAGCCCACGCTCCCTATCCCTTCCCATTGTACACGGGATTCCCCAGACAGCATTTCCATGCATCGGCCAGCTTTGGCCACACTTGGCTAGGGCTGGGGAGGATGGCAATGACATCCTACGATCTACCTGACTTTGGGGGCCCAGGGCAACCCTTTGGGGAACAACACCCGTTCCATAGGCGGACGCTGGGCTGGTATGGTAGGGAGGAGCGCATCCCTCTCCATCAGGTCCAACTCCCCCTCAATCCCACCATCCACTTCATCACCCTCCTCTTCATCAACTCCTGCTTCATCGTTCTTGAAGGGGTCTCTCTCGTTGTAGATATCCAGGCTGTCTTGCTTCATCAGAGGCTGCAGCGGAAGGGGATAGGGAAATCAATGTCACGCCATGGATTCCAGTTTCCTCCCAGCCAACAGCTCCTGACATCTCCATCCTAGAAGGGCCGAGCTCTCAGATGTGCCCTGGGTGAGGATTTCCCTTCTGGCTGCCACCAGAGCCTGGACAAGGAACAACCCCTCTCTGTACAGCAAACTAGGAAGTGTCACCCCCTCTTCCATTTTAATTATTGGAGCTACCATCCAACATCCCCCCCCTCCCCCCCCAGCAAAAGAGGCATTTTCACCCTCTGACCACACCACCACAACACCAGGAACTGAGCTAAAAAAAGACAAGTTTGCTGCAAGCAATTTTGTCTCAGCGCTTATCAGCCCTTTGCCATAGGGTCAGGGCTGTCCGCTCACTTCCTCCATCTTCACAGGGCTTTTATGAGCTGAAAAATGCTTAGAAAAGAGGAAGGGAAATGGAACCTCAAGTGGATGATGGATCCCGTTGAAGAAGGGTTGGCCATGCCCAAGGAGGAGGCCCTTACCCGCCGGCTGCGGTGCCCACGCTTCTGCTGCTGCTCGGCCAGCTCAATGGAGCAGGTGGGCGGTGAGGCGGCACGCATGCTGCGCATCACCTGGATGCTGTCCTCGGGCAGGGGTGGCAGCCCCAGCTCCTCCCTCCTCCTCACCTTCATTGTCTGCAGGGCTTCAAATCCTCCCAGCGTGAACTAGGGACCAAGGAGAGAGGTGGTAGAGTGGGGAGGGAATGGACCCCAGGGCTGCGCAGCAATTCGGGGCTTCCAGGTGGAGGTTATCAAAGTGAGAAGTTGAGAAGGAAGAAAGCACAGCACTTTCTCCATCTTTCTTGTGCACCCTGCATCTCAGAAATCCCAAAAGAAATCGTGCACCTTGGGTCACCCCCTTGTGCCATCCTAAATCACAGAATGGTTGGAGTTGGAAAGGACCCTGCAATGACAGGGACATCTACAGCTTGATGATGGTGCCCCACCATGCTTGGATTAAGTACTGGGTTGCATCCAGAACCGTTCCCTGCCTTCCCAGTGCCTGGAAAAGGGAATTGGGCACCCACCAGGAGCACCTTCCAGAGCAGGAGCAGGACCTTCTTCATAGGAAAGTGAGGAGCGTGGCCGCTGCAGAACTTGGTCACCATCGTGAAGAGCAAGAGAGCGAAGGGCTCATCGGAGCGCACGGGGAAACCTGGCAGACAGGGAGCAGGAGTGAGCTCAGGGCTGTCCCAGGGGTGTCCCCACTGAAGGATACCGTGACACCCCCATGGCTCACTCAGCTCTGTCCTGAAGGTCTCCCGGCAAGATTTCCACTCCGGGGGATCCGTTTCCAGCTCCACACGGATGTTCTCCACCAGCAGGTACATGACGCTGAGCAGCACCCTTATGGGACAGCATGGCAGGAAGGTGACACGTGGTCCCCAACCATCATCCCCAGTGGATCCCAGTGCCACCACGGGTACCTGAGCTCAGTGCTGTCAGCCAGCGAGATGGCCGGCTTCCGCAGTGCACTGCTGCACGCCTGGCTGTTGCTGTGGGGAAGGGGATGAGCTCAGTGGGGCGGCTCCTCATCCTGAGCCCAATCCCAAAATACGGCCATGGTGGTGGCCTCAGGGAGGAGAATGAGGAGAAGGAATGAGATGAGGTGAGTGAGGAGGACGGGGAGGAGAGGAAGATGAAGAAGATGAGGAGAATAAGATGAGAGGGAGAAGGAGAATGAGGACAGTAAGATGAAGAAGAGGAGAGCGGAGAAGACGAGA